>JAJONQ010000272.1:0-66184 GCA_036250385.1 Solanum microdontum | reverse complement strand
ACTAGTTTCCGGACGTCATGGTCGTTTCTTGACGTTTGACCTCTAAAGTCACCAAACTAACTTCAATAGCCATTTTTCATCATTTAAACATGTTTCCAACCATAAACTAACATGTGAGGCTATAGGTCAACCTAATAGATTCAGTCAAGCCTTAGCTAGGTCTAACTAGTTTCGTACGGGGCATTACACTTCTTTCTTTAGCTCTTAACAAATATTTATTTAGCTTACTCGTGCTCGACTTAACATGTAGCCTAATTGTGATTCACTACATCCGAGTTCACCTTCAACATTACTATTTTGACTAGTTTGTTGGCAAGCATCAATCTGAAAAAAGGATAGAGCTTGGACATCCTTTTAACTTTGTCTTATTTGACGTTTGAATCTTGTCTAATCTCTATGGATAAGTATGTTGTGATACTTAGATAGAAATTTTCTTGATGCTATTGTTTCTTTGCAATGATGTCATCATATCTCTTCATTCATATGCCTCTCTTTGACAATGATGTACTCGATATTTGCTTGAGATAGAATCCATCTTGTCTTATAACTTTATTATGTAGGTGCCAAGGAGCTAAAAATTGACTTGTAGAAGAATCAAAATCACCTCGAGTTTTGGAATATGTTTGCATAGTATTGATAACGATTTCATTTTGTTTGCTCTGTACATAAGTTTAGTATTTTTGAATGAAAATAGGGAAGGCAACAAGAAAGTTATTAATCTCTAGCCTGAACTTTAATTATCAGTCCCTGTCTCTGTAAAATCTAGTCATAGGTCACTATGTATATCCTTGCAACAACTATTCCCTAAATCTGCTTGTCTCTGCTTAGAATTGATTCATGTATTAACTGGTTTTAGGATTCTCTAAGACAACCAAATCACTTCTTAGTAGATGGTTATTGTTTTCCTTATCTGATGCATAGTGGATTCTCAAAGACAACCACAATTATAACTTATATTGTCGTGTTAAATTGACAGCTTCTCTTCATACTGCTCATCTTCACTTTGCTGCGACTAATAATCTGGAAACATTTTTGGATTTCCATCACTTTAAAGGTAAGTTTGGATTCTTGTAACTACGAATTTGTTTGTGAAATGCCTCATTTTTCTCAAATCTGAACTTGTATTGTATGATTCCATATCAGTTTCTTTTTTTTTGTTTTTGTGTCTGTGCAATTGAGCATATTAGTGGTAAGCATATATGTTGAATGTACTAAAGTGAGAACTCTTGTAAGCATACTTGATTGAAAATAAAATGAGGTGAGATAATGATTGTTTTTATAGAAAAGTGATTAGCATATCATTCTGTAAAGAATGGACTGCAACTCAAACTTGGAAGCAAGTTGTTGTTTATTGACTTGATAAGCAGTAGGAAATAGGAAGAAAAATGGATTATCTTCATAATAAAGAATGGATTCTCTTAAGAAAACCACATCAGTTCTTAATAGATGGTTATTGTTTTACTTATCGGATGCATAGTGGATTCTCTAAGACAACCACAGTTATAACTTATATTGTCGTATTAAATTGACAGCTTCTCTTCATACTGTTCATCTTTACCTTGTTACGACTAATAATCTGGACACATTCTTGGAATTTCCATCTCTTTAAAGGTAAGTTTGGATTCGTATAACTATGAATTTGTTTGTGAAATACTTCATTTTTCTCAAATCTGAACTTGTACTGTATGATTTCATATCAGTTTCTTTTTTCTGTTTTGGTGTCTGTGCAGTTGAGCATATTAGTAGTAAGCATATATATATATATATATGTTGAATGTCCTAATGTGCGAACTCTTGCTAGTATACTTGATTGAAAATAAAATGAGGTGAGATGATGTCTGTTATTGTAGAAAAGTGATTTGCATCTCATTCTGTAAAGAATGGATTGCAACTGAATCTTGGAAGCAAGTTGTTGTTTATTGACTTGATAAGCAGTAGGAAATAGGAAGCGAAATTCTCGTTTGAGTGCACTAATACCACATATTAAATAACTGCCAAGTGAATAAGTATATTGCAAATAACAGTATGCATTCTTTGTGCATGTAGTTTGTTTTTTTCCCATTCTATGATGAAGTCCTTTTGCTTAAAGAAGACTATTGTTTCATGTTTTCCATTTATCCTTAACTTGTCTCATACTGTCTTGATTGTATTTCCACATTAATGAAATGAAATAGGCCTTCTTCTAGTTGGATTAATGTGCAAATGTGTGACAATTGTTTTGTCTCTTGCGATAGCTTTTGTGAATGGAAACTAAAATAGAGTGTTTCAAGAGATTTTGCAGTATGAAAGTTCATTCTAAAAATTAAAAAGAGAGCTGAAAGATTGCTGCAAAAGTGAATACAATGTAATCTTTTAGGACTGAAAGGTTTAGTGTAAGTAAATACACTGTATACAAGAAAAGTTATAAGTTTCATTTTACATCATTTTACTTTGTCTGCTTTATTATTTTCATTTATCTTGTGTTTAATAGGTTGAGATCCAGAAACTGGTTCAATCTGATTCATCTCTTACAAATACTGAGGTCGTCGAAAAGTGCTTTGGACCTCAACATATGAGTCATGTGATTGGATTTGGAGGTGGGATAACAGCTAAGGAGTTGAAAGGTGGTAACTCTTTAAAGGCTGCATTGCTAGATAAGTTGAACGCAACTGGAAAAGAAAATGAATTATTAAAAAAACGCATGGATGAGTTGGAGAATAAAAGTCAACGCATGGATGAGCTCGAGAGCAAATATGAAATACTTGCAAGTGTAGTGTTTGGTGAACCTACATCACCGCCATCTTCCACTGATCAATAGATGAACCAGTTAACAGGTTAGTAGATTGATTTTTTTCTCTATGATGAAATGATTCCAATGCTATATGAAATTCTTTTAGTTCAACAGTGGACGTCTAATGGCTCTTCTTTCTTTTCCTTATGTGGTGGGCTTATTACTTGTTGAACCTCAGAGCATGTGTCCCCTTAGATTGTTGTTGCATCAGTAAATCTACATTGATACCCCTCCGCCTTTACTATAATGTGTATTTCTATTTTCCTTTTCGTTCGAATTCTTTCCCTCTCTTGGTGTTTCAGCTGAAATAAGTTTGTAAAGTTTAATGGTTGTTTTGTATATGTAGATGAATTGTATGGTGTTCTTTTTGATTGGATGCTGCTCTTTGAAATATTTGTGTCTTAATGTCCTTGAATTGATGTCTCTTTATTACCATGAGAGTGTGGCAATTCTGATATGAGAGCATGGTGTTTCAGCTGAAATAAGGTTGTAAAGTTTAATGGTTGTTTTGTACATGTGGATGAATTGTATGGTGTTCTTTCTGATTGGATGCTGCTCTTCGAAATATTTGTGTCTTAATATCCTTGAATTGATGTCTCTTTATTACCATGAGAGTGTGGCAATTCTGATATGAGAGCATTGTAATTTATCTATGTTTATGAGTTTTCTCCCTTCATTTATCATTTCTTGAAACCCATGTGTTATACATTTCATCTAAAGCCTGGTTAGTTAGAGTGTCTTGTAGTTTATTCCTTTTCCTCATAATGTGGTGTATCAATGGTTGTCTAGTTACTAGAATATGAGGAATCTCAATCTATGCTCCATGTTTTGTATCATATCCCTTCTATCATATTTTTTAGGAGCACTGATTTTGTCTATAGAGTCAAATTCCTATAGTTTGTTTGTTACAGTGTCTACAAGACTTTGATTGCCTTAGCTTTTGCCTATGTATTAGTAGTCTACTCCAGCTATAGTGTCTACAAGCCTCTAGTATTGCCTTAGCCTGTGTATTAGTAGTCTACTCCATCTCTGCTTCTTTTGTATAAAGTAGATCAGCCTTACACAAAAGCCTCTGCTATTTCCATAATCTTTCTATCACTTTTTTTTTAGAATATTTCACCTTTCTATCACTTTCACTTCCCCAATACTCTCTTCTTGATATTGGTTCTATTTTATAATCATAATTTTGATCATTTTCCATGCCCCAATCTGTAGCACTGCATGTAATTAAGAAAAAGAATTTATCTTCCGTTGTTTGTACAAGAACGTAGATTTATGTGGACGAACAACTGTCATTATCATGCTTTTTGTGAGAAGAAGATAGGCTCATAAAGAGCAGAGAAACGAATGCTAACTGTGATTGTTTCTGCTAGTGTATTACGTCTCTTGTACTCTTCAATTGTTGTATTAGTATAGCTGTAATGAACCTTGATAATGCTAATTGACTTTTTTTGTTTTCTGAAATTTTATACTTCCATAGCACCATGCAGTAGTACTAGTAGTGTGCAGCAACAGTAACCATATCTAACCGTCTTCCTAATTACATTTTGAACTTGATGCATAACATGATTGGTATTCATATTTTGTCCTAGAAAATTCTTCTTGTTCCTGGCCATCCATATATTGTAAATAGTAGCTCCGTACACGGCTTCCATAACCTCCTTCTTGAATCTATTGCAGTTCTTCACTTTAATCTGCAATAATGCACCATCCACACATCTGTTCTGTACTCTGAACTCAATCCAGGTTTGTATTGCATCACATACTCTCTTCAGCTAGTGACATTTAGAGAAGATATGTGTTACATCCTTTAGCCAGTTCCCATCACACAAAACACAAGTATTATTATCACACGATATTCCAATTCTCACTAGTCTCTCCTTAGTTAGCAGTCTGCCATGAACAACTAGTCGTAGTATAAACCTATGTTTTGGTAATGCAATCCTATTCCATATCAGTCCAGTAGTTGGGAGCACTGGTGCATCACCTATTATGTCCATATAATCCCTGGATGTTGATTATTTCCTATTAGCAGCTAGACAATAATTTTTTTCATTAGGATATTGATTATTTCCTATTAGAAGTTAGACAATAATTGTTTTCATTAGGATATTGATTATTTCCTATTAGCAGTTAGACAATAATTATTTTCATTAGTGAGCCATACTCTGTTTTAGTTTGTGCAGTTGTTTTCAGTACAATTACTTGTTATCAAACTAATACACTTGTTTTTTTTACAGCTCAAGAATTTTGAAGTGAAGAACTTATCATTCAAGAAAGTAAGGAGCAAGTTGAAGTTCACAAGGATTTTAAAAGACTATCTTATGTATATATATGTTGCAAATTTCATTTTTTTTAAATTAGGAGTTGATTAAAGTATTGCTATACACAATTTGGATATTGGATATATAACTATCTTTAGTAAATCAATGATGAAGTTTTATATCAATTTAATTTTTATTTTATTTTTGGATGTGTTAAATTATTGTTAATATTATTAGTTTAGTCGTACAATATTCATAAAATCAGAAATTTTGATGTGGTATTTTAGACTGTTTTATGAATGGCTTACTGAAAATATTTTGAAATGACCATTAGCGACGAAAAATCCCAACAACATACAATTAACGAAAGGTGTTTTGGTCGTTAAAAATACATGTATTGGTTGGATGTGAGTTGCTCCTAATGATTTTTAACAACCGGATTTTTTTAATTAGTGTAGGGAAAATGCAGTCGCTATTGAAGGACATATAGTGACTGGACTTTATGTCGACGTTAAAAGTTTATTTAGCGACTGGACAGAAACCCGTCGCTAAACTTTTAACGTCGGAGCTTTTAACGACGGGCGACGATCGAATTTATTCCTGTCGTTAAATACCTTTAGCGACCAGATTACGACTTTTAACAACCAAATGTCCCCTCGCTAAAGGTCATTTTTCTTGGAGTGATAATAATATGCATACATCGAATATACACAATATCGATATCAGTTACGAACAACGAACAATTTCACATTTATCAAGATATACAGTTATGTCAAATCAATGCTCCTCTCATGGAACCCAAACTCAAACAATTATCATACCGGAATGTTGTACCCGATCCAATTTTTATGCCAAAACGTGGCAACCGATCCCATGTTTATGCCGAAATGTGGCAACCGATCCCATGTTTATTCCGGAACGTGGCAACCGATCCATGTTAGTGTGTCGGAACTCAACACCCGATCCATTCAACATGCCACAATCACAATCACAAGTATATTCTCAAAATCATATAATCAAGTCATGATTCATGGCATTCATCATTCATCTATCCTCATCCCCAAGTACTGTGATCAGTAGTGCAACATTCGCATACATACACGTATTATAATGAAGCAAGAACAAACATATATCACACAATCATGAAATCACAACTATCACCTATCTCGAATCCAACCTTGAATCCCCCAAGACACTTGAATCTTCCCTTTCCGGATTCTTTCCGCTTGTTCTAGGTCTACAAACAATTAATATATGCAAGGATCAATAAACAACACCTAATTACCCGGATTATATCAATAATATCAACCCTAAGTCAAACCCTTGATCCCCATCAGGGTTTATTCCACCATAAATTCCAGATCAAAACCCTCCCCCATCGATAATTACCCATTAGATTATGTTGTACGGATTGAAAAATGGATTTGGGGAGTTAAAACTTTACCTTTAGACTCAAGAATGGTGAAAAATGGCCAAGAAATAGCCCTGGGTCGTCTCTTAGTTCTCAAGAACGAACTTTTGCAGAAAATAACATTTTTTGGGGGGTTTTACCCTATTTAAGTCGCGATTGTCCCACTATGGCGGCATGTACAGAGACAGAATATTGGAATTTCAGTTGAGATTCAACAACTACCCGTTCAAGCTAAGATCATTTTCAGGAGTTTTACTCGCCCGAATTCGATTCCATAAAGTCATACGGGTTACTTAACGTCTTAGCTATCTAGTCATGTGATCCGAATCATAATTAGATCTCTGATTTATTACCATATTTTCCTAGACCTCACTGACTCTGATTTCGTCCAAATCTGGACTAGATTAGGAAATTCCAATTTACTACCAAAAAGTTTCCTGACACAAATCTTTATCCATTGGTTATTCCCTAACAACGGAAATCAGGTCGTTACAAATGATGTGATAGAATCGTAATTGACCACATATCAAAAATGAATTTGAAAATCGAATGTTTTTAGTGAACAAAAAATGGCATGGATAAACTTCTTTTCAAACGGAAATGACATAAATGAGCCAAACTTTTAACGAATGACCTAGTTGAACCTTTTATCAAAGTTTGATGACAAGTTTGAGCATTTTTCCAAATTTAGGGTCCGTTTGGTAATACGATATGAAATCACGCAATGAAGTTGATGTTTTGTTTGGATATGCAATTAGAACTGTTTATGTTATATGTTTTCTCATAAACATAAAAAAATTTATAATCGTAAAACTATTAAAATTGTCCTAATTCCCCTACAATCTTACCAAATAAGCAAAAGTTTATAAAATTGCATAATACATTGTCACAAAAATATTCTAAAAATATACAACATTTATTAATCAAACTTTAATTCAATAAAAAAAAATTGAAAATAAGTTGGAGTGTGCAGTCTTTAATATAATCCCCCACATAGTATAGATCAGTGCTTTCAAAAACACTTTTTGGGGCGAGTTTCGGAGTGAGGCGCACCAAAAACTCTCCGGGGGGCAAATAAAAGACATAGATCCATAAGACGTAAGCTTAAAATGTAAAAACGTAAGCCATGAGCGTAAAAACGTAAGTCCTGGGAGTAAAAACATATGCCTTGAGTATTATTTTTTTTGGTTTTTGAATCTTTATTGCTTTAAATCATATTTTTTATTGTTGGTATATATGTATATATAATATGAATTTGTATAAATGGCATGGTGAAAAATATGGAAAAGGCATAAAATTTCGCTTGAATTTGTTCCAAAAAGTCAGTTACACGCTTAAACTATGAAGTGACCTATTACACACCTATACTACTCAAAAGTTAATATTCTTACCCCCTAAAACTGATGTGGCAAAAAAATAAAACAAAAATAAAAAATAGGCATGTCAGTTTGAAATTAAAGTAAAAAAAGGAAGAAGTTAGAATCCTCTTTTCCACCCCCACCCGCGACACTTCTTCTTCAACCCCCCCCCCCCCACGCAATTGTCCTATTCTTCTTCATTTTTTATTTTCATCACACTTCTTTATTTTTTACTAGTAATATTACCCTCGCTTTGCGCGGGAATTTAATATCACGGAATATATAAAAGAATACTTAAAACCTATCAGTGACTAAAACTAAAACACTATATTATCCTACATAAAAGATTAATAATGTAAAGGAAAACGAAAATTACTACATCTTATAATTTATCCTTAATAACATAAGCATAAATTAATGACAGTAAAAATACATACGAGGATTTGTAACATAAGCAATGGTCTCACTGAGCCACTCAACATGAGTAAAGTACACAAATACTTAATTGTGAAGAAGAAGAGGTTCAGAATTGTTGGTGTTTTAAAATGAAATAACATCCCTCTATTTATAGACAACAAATGGTAGTGTGAACATATATTTATTGTGCCTTATCGGTAAGGTTACAACTATTTGTAAAAGTTGCAATCCTTCAGTAAGGTCATAACCTTTCATAAAAGTGACAACTTTTAATAAAAGTCGCAACTCTTCATTAAAGTCGCAACTTTTCATAAAAGTAATAATTTTTCATAAAAGTCACAACTTTTCATAAAAGCTGCAACTCTTCATTAAAGTCGCAGCTTTTCATAAAAGTCACAATTTTTCATAAATGTCACAACTTTTCATGAAAACAAACTCAAACATACAAAGCTTAAAAACTAAATAAAAATTCGATAAACTCAACTTTGCAAATCTTTAACTCAAATGAACAACTTAGAATAAAAAATATTATATTCAACTCGCCATTAAATAGGAAACTTAAATCTTTAAAACATTTAACATAATAAATGAACAGACTTCTGAAACTCTACTGTTTATCTATGTAGCCTTTAAATCACAAAGATGGAAGTCAGGACACGACCCATGACCTCCTAACAACTGATATAACTGAAAGTAAAAGTGGAACCCTCCGGAAGCAAGGAGGCTCACCCTAGCTAACTCGAACTCCATGTAGTATCAACGAAGCGCCTGTTGATGATCCAGAATCCTTGTATCTGTATCATTAAACGATGCAGGCCAAATGACTCAGTACGTGAAATGTACGAGCATGTAAGGGGAATTCTAAAGTATAACATAAGCTTGAAATTTAAAAAAGGATACATACTCACCTCTTTTCAAACTTACTCAACTCAAGGAATATTCAAAGATACTCAAAACTACTCAAACTTACTCAACTAAGAATTACTCAAGGATAAGATACTCAACTCATATGATAGTAATACTGCAGCCCAACAAGATTTTTGTTAAGAACTAACTAACTAACTAACTAACTATATATATGTATATATATATATATATATGATTTTACAAAGTACAAATTAAATTGCACACATTACAAAGTAATTATATTACTAACTCTCATTTTCTTGATATATCATTGGTTAGAGATTCATTGGTCCTTAATTAGGATAAAAACTAATTATATATAAAATTTTAAACAACTAAAGAAAATTATACAATATAAAATCCAAAAACGTTTGAATGTGATAGTATTGTGGTAGTTTGGTAGTCCCGTTTGAAATAAGAAAATAAAGTTTAATTTTTGCCTAACACAAACAAAAAAAATGTTGTGATTCCTTTTTTTTTAGGAAAAAAGAAGCGATAATATAATTAAGTGGAGAATTCACGATATTGGTACTGATCAATAAATCATAATTCGGAAGCATGCCATAACAAAAGAAAATGCCATACATGCAGAGGTAGAGCTAGGTGGGGGTTCGTGAGTTTGGACGAACTACGTAGCCTTTTTGTAGATCCTCTATTTGAACTAGAAAATTGATTAAATATATATATGTATAATAATTTTTGAACCCCTAACAAAATTGATTGACGGTTCTAAAAAAAATTTAGAACCCCCAAATTATTAATCTTGGCTCTAAGAATATATACATCATAAGAAAACTGTACTTACCATGTCAAATGCTCCATTTTCACATTGTCTCTTTTCAGCTATATAGTCATCCATGTAGCATCGCCTTGTATTTACGGTTAAGTCGATCACTAATTGGTTCTTGTGTAGGATTTGTACTAACCGCTTATTGTCTCATTTCAGCTAGCCATCCATGTAGCATCGCCTTGTATTTACGATACATGTAGCATTGCCTTGTGATTCCTCCGCGAAAAGAAAAATAGAATTTTCAATCTTGGAGGGAGAGCCTGGAACAAAGGACCAAATAGGAATATTATTCACACCAAAGAAAAAAATACAAGTGAGAATATTTTCTGAACAACATAAATTGGTGTTGGCATCACAAGGTTCAACAAACTGTGGGAGGTCTAGTTAGCGACAATGATAGAGCTAGTAATGGTGCAAATGGTGGCAACAATGAAGGAAGGACAGGCCGCAGAGATGATAGTGGTAGAATTTGAATATCCAACATTGGTTTGTCATGTTTTCAGACAATAATTTAGTTTTGTTAGTTAAAACTATTTGTGCCCTAGGTGTTGTGATGAATTTCTTGAAAGAAATCACTTTGAGTATTGTTCTATCATAAGATTTGGGTTTTCTGGAAACAAGATCTTAACTATTCTATTTTTGCTATATTACAATGTCTATTTGGATGATTGTTATGTATTGTACTGTATGGTACTATTTTATTTCAATGAATATAATGTTTGGATAAATTGTACCATTTTATGTCTTTATATAATGTCACACGTCTACTGTTTGAATGATAAATCTACAAGAAAGGTATGGAACAAGATAAAGTTACTGTGAAAAGGTAGAGTATTCTAGTTCATATTAGAATACTCTTAATATTTGTTTTTTGAAGAGCCTATCTCTTTGTTATTTTTAATATTTAGATATTCGTAAATGATTATTCCTTAGTTTAGTTCAATTATTTATGACCGTGCGAATCACAAACCCTCCTTCATTGCCACAACTATATGCACCAAATCCACCTTCACTTGCTCCATCACCGTCGTTGCCAACAACGCCTCCCACAATTTGTTGTCGAATACATGAACCTCGCGATGACCTATGCCAACACCAATTAGGTTGTTCCTTGTATCAACAAGAAAAAACTTCACCTTACTCTTGTCAGAGTTGTTACTTTTGTGTTTCTTTATTGTAGACTCCCTCTTCGAGATGGAACATTCTTCTTTTATTTTCATGGAGCATGTTTCAACAACCCCAACCTATGGATTAATAAGGACAATTTAGTTATAAGTGTCTTGGCGCTGAATTGCTGTGATGATAAAAGTTAGTGTCATGTAGCTTAGGACGTCGTTGTGAAAATCACTTCTTTCATATAAGCAAGGAAATTCTAGGTAATCATTTATTTAAAAGGAACCTAGTCAAACAAGCTATAGTAGTCCAACAAAATTCAAATGATGTAAAGGCTTACCTCTTTTACTTCA
The DNA here is from genome assembly GCA_036250385.1 of Solanum microdontum. Classification (NCBI taxonomy): domain Eukaryota; kingdom Viridiplantae; phylum Streptophyta; class Magnoliopsida; order Solanales; family Solanaceae; genus Solanum; species Solanum microdontum. The sequence goes on along the minus strand of JAJONQ010000272.1, from coordinate 54,802 downwards.
GTGGTTTCTTGATCTTCTTCAAGCTTGGATAAATCTCTGAATACATATTTTCTTACCTTCACAATAGAACAATATTGTTTGCTCTTATGATAGTAATATTGCAATCCTATAAATTTTTTGTTAAGAATCGTCTATAAATATGATTTTACAAAGTTGAAACTGCAGACATTACAAAGTAATAATATGACTAGCTCTCATTTTTCTTGATATATCATTGGTTAGAGATTCGTTGTTCCTTAAGATAAAAAGTAGTTATATATAGTTTTAAATAACTAATGAAAAATATACAATATAAAATCCAAATAAGTTTTGAATGTGATAGTATTGTTATAGTTTAGTAGTTACAACTTCATCTCAATCAAGTTTGAAATAAGAAAATAGGTTTACTTATCGCCTATTACACACAAAACAAATGTTGTGATTCCTTTTTTTTTTTATGAAAAAGAAAAGATAAAATAAGAGATAATATAATTAAGTGGAGGATTCACGATAGGTAGTTAGTAAATCCCTATTTGGAACATGACATAAAGAAAATAAAATGTCATACATGTTGGAGGTCATTTTGAGACCTTCCAACTGAGCAACAAACATATATAGATAGATGAATATATATAGTACATTTGTGTACGTACTTCGGGAAACTAGAAAATCTCGACATTAGGATAAAAAGAATACAACATAGAAAAAGTTGTATTTACCATGTCAAATGTTTCATTTTCACACTGTCTCCTTTCAGCTAGCCATCCACATAGCCTCTTCTGGTATTTACGATTATGTTTGTAGGGATCACTAGTTGGTGCTTCTGCAGGATCTGTACTAACGTTTTCTAGTTTATAAATGGTGTAACAGTTAGCTTCACCTTTAGAAGGTTCAATTCGGAAGCTAACATTATGAAAGACTGGTCTTTTCTTCTTCTCATCAATCATATTTTCTGACGCTCTCAAAGGAATTAAAACAAAAATTAAATAATACTCAAGAATAATAGTTGAGAAGTAATGTGGTTTTAACCTAGTTTTTGTATTTGTAAAAAAACTTTCGGGCATCTATAATTAATTTTACAAGAAAATTAGTGGAAAATAAATTTGACCATCAAAATAATAAATTCGAATCATCATTGAATCAAAGGGCTCATATAACATCCATGTGAGAAGAGTCAAATATATTCCTACATGGATTTTCTTTGAATTAATTATTTTAGAAAATTAATCTAATTTTTTTTATTTTTCACTTTCGTTAAAGGAAAATGGTATATGTGAACATTTGTATAATAGTATGGGTATTTATAAGCCACTTAAATAACGAGGAGTATATCAACTCTAAATGACAAAGTTGAGGGTATATCAGACCTTTTTTTCTCTTAAAAAATGCAATACGATACAATATTTTTCTTTATGAAACAATAGTAACAACCAACTGAACAAACATAATTACTCTAATCTAGCAAAAATATACCAATTAAGATCTTGTTTCCAGAAAACCCAAATCTTACTGATAGAACAAAACTCAAAGTGATTTCTTTCAAGAAATCATCAAACACCTAGGGCACAAATTGTTTCAACTAACAGAACTAAATTATAGTCTCTGCTGCCTCTCCCTCTTTCGTTGCTGCCACCATTTGCACCATTACTAGCTCTGTCATCATTTCCAACTAGACCTCCTGATGGTTTGACGTAATCAAAGAAACGACTTCCAATTCAGGTGTCAACGATCGCATGCAGTAATATAACCCAACCAAATGGGTTGGGGTTGAGTCCTAAGGGAGTGGTTGCAAGAATTAATAGAAAAGTAAAATCAAGTTCTAATCAATCAAAGTTATAAACATTAACGAATGAAAACATACTAAACCTAAAGGTTACACGAATGTCAATTATCAAATGGGGAATTTGTATTCAACTAATGACAAAAATAGCAAAAATATAAAGATACGAGATAGGGAGATGGGATTCTTGGGATGTGATAGGAATATGGGATAAAATATATACTATTGGGTAAATGCTATTGATAGTGAATCGCTGAATATTTGTAACTAGATTGGACTTTAGTGGGGATAAATTCTCTCTCGAGCAACTTACCCCGAATCAACTCGGTTTCTCTCAACACCAAGTTGCAGCACTTAAGCACATCCTCCGCCATATCCCATTCACTCTCTCGAGCTGAATGTGTGGGAGAAGATCTAGGATTCACTCTCTCGAGTTGAACCCACAAGACCCAATATCCACCAGCTAACGATTTAGTAGTCTTAGTTTTAAAACCTCTCTCTCGATCAAGCCAAAAACACTATAATGAAATCGTATTTGCAACTACAATCCCATTAAGTTCAAACACAACTACTAAACGAAATCACATTTAAACAACAAATAAACTAACAGTAAGTTATTACCCAACAGTAAATTTAACCCATATTCACAAAATCACACCCTAAGAAATGGGGTTTTAGCTAGACATGAAAAAAAATAGAAATCAATACCAACAAGTGTTTCCATCGAGTGGGTACGATATAAAATGTCTTTAAACACGTCTAGGATGAACATTCTTCAAGAGCCACTTCCAATTTCTTGGATTTGAAAACTGTAACATCTCACAAATTGAAATAGCTAAGAAGAAGCTAAGAACTGGAAATAGTCATTTTTGGAAAGAATGAAAAATCTAGAAATTTGTTTAAGTTAGGAAAAGTGAGATTTTGATCATCTTCAAAGGACCAAAACTCCTAGATCAGGATGAGTTAGGTGTAGATCTAGATTTGGTTGAAAAGCTCTTGGAATTATCTTTCCAACGCCGCCAAGTTTGCACGATTTCGAGTTTGTATAAGTAAGTTATACCCTTTGGAAGTAGGGCTACTCGATTAAGGAAATGTCCAATCCGGATTTTTTAAAGGGTATTTTAGTATTTTCATGGCCCTATTATTTTAATCCATTATTAGGAGTTTAATATGGGTCAAATCAGATTTTAGTCAGTTTTAGAATTTGGAATTTCACGCTAAGGCTAAGGAGAAGAGAAAAGAAGAAGGACAAAGGGCAAGATTGATCAAGATCGTTGAGATTAGCTTGTGGATTTTTCGGCAGTGATCCCTTCAAGGTATGTGAGATAACATAGAGTTGGGTTAATTCGCCCACGTGCCAATCATGATTTATTTCAGCGAATTAAAGTTCTTGAAAGCTTAGAAATTAAGTTCTTGAATGGGTTTGTTGAAGTTTCATTAGATTCTTGTTTCGTTGAATTCATTGAGGAGTTGTTTGATCCTAATTGGTGATTTTAGATTTGATTTCGAGTAGAATCTGATGTGCTTTGAACATTTAATCGATTCTAAGTGTTGGGAAAAAGAACCTATGGAGTTTAGAGAGTTTAGAGGTGGAAAACGAAGAAGATATTTCGTCGAATGAAATTGGGAGGTGGTGGCGCGTCGTGGAGCTGGTTCCCAGAATTGGGAATTTTCATTACACGTCGCAGAGCTGCCACAGACGTTCTGCCTCTGAAGCCATTTTTGAAAATAAATTTAAAAGACTCTCCGCGTCACTGACCCACCCTCAAATATCGATTTTTGGTATTTTCTCATGTTTAGCTATCTAAAATCATTCCTAAACAACATGAGATCCTTATAAACACAAACCATAATCCTTGAATCCATAATTCAATTCAAGGACCAGTTAAAAGTCAAGTCAAGAGCAGTTAAGGTCAAAGTGAAGGGAAGTCCTTTAAAGTTTTCAAAAGTCTTTTATAAATGTTTTATGTTTGTTTTAAGACTTAAAGTTCAAGTTGAGTAAAAAGTAAAATTTGAAGTCCATTTTCTTCAAAAGTATATGAGGACTACGTATTCCCAAAGGGTTTAAAATGTTTTCACATTTAAACAAGAAAGGAAACCTTGATTTCCAAGAGCCTTCGGGATAGTTTTCAGAAAAGAGTAATCGCTTTCTAAATGTAGCAAGAGGGGAAACTTTGATTTCCAAGATAGCCTTTGAGCTAAGTTTTTGAGCACCAATCTGAAATCACAGAAGAAGAATGTTTTTAAACATAAAGAGCTAGTATCATATTTTGGGAGTAGTATTGAGCACTGATATGGGGGAGCTTTCAGAGAACCCACAGCCCCCATAAACTATGTAGCCATCATGGGTAGAAAAGGGTCATACTTTTTAGAAGAATCCTTTTCACATAGACTAGGGGATCCACTTAGTACTTCAGGTCTTATAGCTGTGGCAAGGTATATGATGCGCTGGCAGTGTGAGGAAGATTGTTGTATCATCACAATGTCTCTTATGTGATGACTGTCGGTTAGAGAAACTCCCACAACAGTACTTTGTATTTTTATATACATCAGTTTATTTGTATTTTTCCATACATATCAGAGTTATTTTTATCTTTGTATACACAGAGTTAAAATCATGTTTTAAACAGATTTTCTTTATATTGCACTTGTTTTAAACTATTTTATATTGAAATAAGTCAGTTATGTTGAGTAAGTTGAGCCAGATTAGTTCTTTAGTTTCTTTCAGATTCTTTACAAGCCTATGTTGTATTTAGAATTCCAACTCACATACTCATACATTCAATGTACTGATTCCTGTTGGCCTACATTTTATTATGATGCAGACACATGTAACTAGGATGGGCATCCGGCGCATCACTGCTCCAGTGAGCAGTTCAGAGTGTGTTGGTGAACCTCTTTGCATTCCAGAGGACTCCTTTTCATTGCTTTTTAGTTTTAGTATTTGTTTATTAGGATGTCGTGGGCCTATCCCGACATCCATCTCAGTTGTTTAGAGGCTTCATAGACAGACATATATTCAGTTAGTTAATTCAATATCTTTACTTTTCATTTCATATGTTAAAGACTTGGGTTTACCTTAATGGTTAGTTGAATGTTACTTTATAACATTCTAGTTACTTTATAAATGTGTATGTGATGAGTTAAGTCTTCCGCTGAGTTAGTAAGCCAGACCAAGGGTTCGCTTGAGGCCAGTAATGGTCTTTGAGTGCCAGCCACATCCAGGGTGTAGGCTCGTGGCGTGACACCTAAGGGAACTATCCAGAACAAGTATCCTCTTTCGAGAATTAATGATCTTTTCGATCAGCTTCAGGGTGTTTCTTGTTTTTCAAAAATAGACCTCACATCTGGCTACCATCAGTTGAAAGTAAGGGAATGTGATATTCCAAAGACAGCATTCAGGACCCATTATTGTCATTATGAGATTTTTGTCATGTCCTTTGGTTTGAGCAATGTGCCAGCAACGTTCATGGACCTTATGAATAGAGTCTTCAAACCTTATTTAGATATGTTTGTTATCGTCTTCATTAATGACATACTAATCTATTCAAGAAATGAAGAGGATCATGTTAGCCATCTCAGAAGAGTTCTTCAAACTTTGAAAGATAAGTAGTTGTATTCTAAGTTCTCGAAATGTGAATTTTGCCATCAGTCTGTGGCATTCTTGGGCCACATAGTTTCCGGTGATGGAATTAGAGTTCATACCCAAAAGATAGAGGCAGTGTAGAGTTGGCCTAGATCCATATCTCCAACTTATATTAGGATTTTCTTGGGTTTGGCTAGATATTATAGAAGGTTCGTAGAGGGGTCCTCGTCTACTTCATCCCCTTTTACTGAATTGACTCAGAAAATAAGTAAGTTTTAACGGTCTGAAGCTTGTGAGAAAAGCTTTCAGAAAATTGAAAAAGAGGTTGACTACTGCCCCAGTTTTGACCTTACCAGAAGGTACTCAAGGCTTTCTTGTCTATTGTGATGCATCTAGAGTTTGTTTGGGTTGTGTGTTAATGCAAAATGACAAAGTTATAGGTATGCCTCCAGACAGTTGAAAGTTCATGAGAAGAACTACCCAACCCATGATTTAGAATTGGTTGTTGTAGTATTTTCTTTGAAAATATGGCCTCATTACCTTTATGGTGTTCATGTGGATGTGTTCACCGATCACAAGAGCCTTCAGTATGTGCTTACTCAGAAAGAGCTCAATCTCAGACAGATGAGGTGGTTAGAATTACTCAAGAATAATGACATGAGAATTCTTTACCACCCAGGTAAGGCTAAAGTTGTTGCTGATGCTTTAAGCAGGTTGTCTATGGGTAGTACTACCCATGTTGAGGAAGAAAAGAGAGAGTTAGCAAAATATGTGCATAGATTTCCACGCCTATAGTTAGACTTATGGATTCCACAGAAGGAGGAGTAGTGGTGATGAATGGGGCTGAATCACATTAGTGTTAGAAGTAAAAGGTAAGCAAGACCAAGACCCTATTTTGCTTGAATTGAAGGAAAATGCTCCTACGCAAAAACTAATAGCTTTTGAAGAAGGGGGGTGGATGGAGTACTGAGATATCAATGTAGATTATGTGTACCAATGGTGGATGGACTCTAAGAGAGGATCATGTAGGAGGCTCATAGCTCCAGATATTCTATTCATCCAGGTTCCACAAAGATGTATCGCGATTTGAAAGAGGTATATTGGTGGAATAGTATGCAGAAGTGCATTGCAGAATTTGTTGCTAAGTGCCCAAATTGCCTACAAATTAAAGTAGAGCACCAAAGACCTAGTGGTTTGGCTCAGAATATAGATCTTCCTGAATGGAAGTGGGAGATGATTAATATGGACTTCATCACAGGTTTAACAAGGTCTCCCAGGAAGCATGAATCTATTGGGGTGATTGTCGACAGAGTGACAAAATCATCCCACTTTTTACCAGTAAAGACTACCCATTCAGGAGAAGATTATGTCAGGTTATATATTCAGGAGGTGGTAAGACTTCATGGAGTCACAGTTTCCATTATTTAAGATAGAGGTGCACAATTTACTGCACAATTCTGGAAATCTTTTCGGAAAGGTTTGGGTTCAGAGGTGAATTTAAGTACTACTTTTCATCCTCAGACAAATGGGCAAGCAGAGCACACTTTTCAGACATTAGAAGATATGTTGAGGGCATGTATGATTAATTTCAAAGGTAATTGGGATGATCACCTACCCCTTATTGAATTTGCATACAACAATAGTTACCACTCTAGCATCCAGATGGCCCCATATGAAGCTCTTTATGGGAGAAGATGCAGATCTCCTATTGGATGGTTTGAAGTTGGTGAAGCAGGGTTGATAGGACCATATTTAGTCCATCAAGTTATGGAGAAGGTGAAAGTTATTCAGGAGAGGTGGAAAACGACACAAAGTCGTCAGAAATCCTACACTGATATGAGGAGAGGGGCATTAGAGTTCAAAGTAGACGATTGGGTATATCTAAAAGTTTCATCCATGAAGGGTGTTATGAGGTTTGGTAAGAAGGGCAAACTTAGTTCCCAGTATATTGGACCTTATCGAATACCCAAGAGGATTGGCAAAGTAGCGTACGAGTTGGAGCTACCACAAGAGTTGGTCGTGGTTCATCTATTGTTTCACATCTCCATGTTGAATAAATGCATGGGCGATCCTTCATTGATCATACCAATTGAAAATATTGGGATCAAGGATAGCTTGTCTTATGAGGAGATTCCTGTTCAGATTCTAGATCGTCAAGTTCGCAAGTTGAGAACAGAAGAGGTAGCATCAGTCAAAGTCCTTTGGAGGAATCAATTAGTTGAGGAAGCTACTTGGGAAACTGAAGAGGACATGAAGAAGAGATATCCACATTTCTTTTAGTCAGGAGAAAATGTAGACCAAGGTACTAGTTCTCTTCTTAGTACTCTTTAAATTATAAGTGAGCATATTGTTTGTTTGCCTTTGCTTGTTGAGTGTTTGAACTTGATGTTACCACCCTTAGCCTAGAGTAATCTCATTCGAGGATGAATGCTCCCAAAGTGGAGATATTGTAACATCTCGCAAATTGAAATAGCTAGGAAGAAGCTAAGAACTGTACTAGTCATTTTTGGAAATAATGAAAAATCTGGAAAATTGTTTAAGTTAGGAAAACTAAGTTTTTGGTCAACTTCAAACGACCATAAATCATAGCTCGGGATGAGTTAGGTGTAGATCCCAATATGGTTGGAAAGCTCTTGGAATGATCTTTCCAACTCCACCATGTTTGCGCGATTCCGAGTTTGTATTAGTAAGTTATACCATTTGGAAGTAGGGTTGTTGGATTAAGGAAATGTCCAATCCGGATTTTTAAAATGGTATTTTAGTCTTTTCATGGCCCTATTATTTTAATCCATTTTTAGGAGTTTAATATGGGTCAAATCAGATTTTAGTCAGTTTTAGAAATTGGAATTTCACGCTAGGGCTAAGGAGAAGAGAAAAGAAGAAGGAGAAAGGGCAAGATTCATAAAGATCGTCGAGATTAGCTTGTGGATTTCGTCGGAGGTGATCCCTACAAGGTAAGTGATATCACATAGCATTGGGTTAATTCACCCACATGGCAATCATTATTTATTTCAGCGAATTTAAGTTCTTGAATGCTTAGAAATTGAGTTCTTGAATGTGTTAGTTGAAGTTTCATTAGATTCTTGTTTCGTTGAATATGTTGAGGAGTTGTTTGATCCTAATATGTGATTTTGGGTTTGATTTTGAGTAGAATCTAATGTGTTTTGAAAATTTAATCGATTCTAAGTATTGGGTAAAAGAACCCACGGAGTTTAGAGGGTTTAGACCTGAAAAATGAAGAAGAAATTTCGTCGAACAAAATTGGGAGGTGGTGGCACGTCGCGGAGCTGGTCCCAGAATTGGGAAATTTCATTTTGTGTCGCGGAGTTGTCACGTAGCGTTCTGCCTCAAAAGTCCTTTTCGAAACTAGATTTTAAAAGCTTCTCCGCGTTGCAGACCCACCCTCAGATATCAATTTTCGTTCTTTTCTCATGTTTAGCTATCTAAAATCATTCCTAAACAACATGTAATCCTTCTAAATACAAATCATAATCCTTGAATCCATAATTCAATTGAAGGACTAGTTAAGAGTAAAGTCAAGAGTAGTTAAGGTCAAAGTCAAGGGAAGTCCTTCAAAGTTTTCAAAAGTCTTTTATAAATGTTTTGACTTTGTTTTAAGATTTAAAGTTCAAGTTGAGTAAAGAGTGAAGTTTGAATTTCATTTCTTCAAAAGTATACGGGGACTATGTATTCCCAAAGGGTTTAAAATGTTTTCACATTTGAACAAGAAAGGAAACCTCGATTTCCAAAGGGCCTATAGGCTAATTTTCAGAAAAGAGTAATCGCTTTATAAATGAAGAAAAAGGGGAAACTTTGATTTCCAAGATAGCCTTTGAGCTATGTTTTTGAGCACGAATCTCAAATCACAGAAGAAGTATGTTTCTAAACATAAAGAGCTAGTATCATATTTTGGGAGTAGTATTGACCACTGATATGGGGGAGCGTTCAGAGAACCCACAACCCCCATAAACCATGTAGCCATCATGGGTAGAAAAGGGTCATACTTTTTAGATGAATCCTTTTTACATATACTAGTGGATCCACTTAGTAGTTCAGGTCTTACACTTGTGTTAAGGTATAGGATGCGCTGGCAGCGTGAGGAAGATCGTTGTATCATCACAATGTCTCTTATGTGATGGTTGTCGGTTAGAGAAACTCCCACAACAATACTTTGTATTTTCATATACATCAATTTATTTGCATTTTTACATACATCTCAGATTTATTTGTATCTTTCCGTACACACAGAGTTGACATCATGTTTTAAACAACTTTTCTTTATATTACACTTATTTTAAACTGCTTTATATTGAAATAAGTCAGTTATGTTTAGTGAGTTGAGCCAGGTTAGTTCTTCAGTTTCTTTCACATTCTTTTCAAGCCTATGTTGTATTGAGTATTCCAACTTGCATACTCGTTCATTCAATGTACCAATGTCAGTTGCATCTTATTATGATGCAAACATAGGTAACTAGGATTGGCATCTGGAGCATCGTTTATCCAGTGAACAATTCAGAGTCTGTTGGTGATCCTCTTTGCATTCCAGAGGACTCCTTTTCATTACTTTATCTTTAGGATTAGTTCATTTGGATGTGGTTGGCCTGTCCTGACATCCATCTCAGTTGTTTATAGGCTCCATACATAAACATACAGTCAGTTAGTTAATTCAGTGTCTTTACTTTTCATCTCATATGTTAAAGACTTAAGATTGCATTTATGGCTTGTTGGATATTCCTTTATAACATTCTAGTTACTTCATAAATGTGTATTGTAACACCCCGTATTTTACGTGTACAAGTCCTACACATATGGGATTTGATTTCGCTTGGTGGTATAAGTAATGAACTTGATTTCCTAGATGAATGGTGAACAATAAAGAAGCTATAAGGGTAACTCCGTTCATTGCAATATTGCACGATCTAGTGAACGTCAAATTTTAGAAGTATTTTAATTCTGGATGGAAGGGCTATATGTAAGTCTAAAAGTTAAGGTGATCAAGTGTATATAAGTTTTGAGTTAAACTAAGGAGATTATGCTCGGAAAACGAATAAAATAATTGAGGTGCTTGTTGAACTTTATAAATCTAGCAGGTGTCACTTACTTGCTTAGCTCAAATGGGCTAGATAGATGGGGAAGATTAGTTCATGCATTAGTGGGCTCACTTGAGGCCCAAATTAAATAAAAAGGAAAGGGAAAAGAGATGGGGCCTCACACCAATCTGTCCAAGTCTCACTACTTGAGCCCAATAAAGACTAAGGGTATAATTCTAGGCCATGGCTTAATATTAGAAAGGGGAAAGATTGCAGCCTAAGATGAGTACATAAAGGGCCCATTTTGTGTATATATAATTCCAAGCAAGTGCATCACCTACTTGGACCAATTTGACAAATTAGTGGCTGATATTAAAACTTAAGAGGTGGGGAAAAGTAAGACCTGTATAATCCCCAAGTGGCTGGCCATTTCCTCACTTCTAAGAATAGATAAAAATCAGATTTCTCTCTAAGCTTCTCCTCTCTCTTTCAAAGCATACCAGCAGCCATAAGTTTCCTTGGGTTCTTTGATAAACCCCAACCCTTTCAAGGTAAGATAAGTGAAATTACTAACGGATTTAGCCTAATTCTCTCATGGAATGCTAGATAAACATGTTAATTAGTTAAGAACAAGTAGAGGACTGAATCTGTCAATAGTTTAATTGCTCACTTTCCTTTGTAATTGAGAGGCTTTTCTCTTTTTCTTTGGCCTATGTGAAGGGAAGCCCAAGTTATTGAAGATTTCAAATTAAAAGAAAAATGAGTTATAAGAATTAAGGTAAAGTGACTGCCCTATCTTTGTTTTCTATAAACACGAGTCTAAGTATGATAATTTAAGTGTATTTTTGATAAGAACTCGGGGGATGATGATGAGAAACTATGGTCTCACGTCCTTTATTGTATGTTGGATTGTTATGACTGTTTTAAGGACAAGCTGATGTATAAATATATTTGGGACAACTTGGTTGATATCTGGAAAGGGTGTAAATTGTTGATATTGAAATATAGCTGTGTAGTGTAAAAATGCAATAAAAGAAGGCGGGGATTGAAAGAACAACCTTAGTTTAGTAATTACGGGTTTGTTGCCCGAGCAGTATTGTTGAGTGAGATTAGACTGCCTAAGCATGTTTAGTAACTCCTAATACTAGTTTATCACCTACTCTATTATAGATAAGTATTTGCAAAGAAAGGAAGGTACTTCAAGGTAACTACAAGGTGGTACAACAAGGTATGTAAGGCTTTTCGATTTCCTACTAATTAGCATGAAATCTAGACTTGTCCTTGACACATAGAAGCAGCCTACCAGCTCCAACACGACTTATGACCTTGTTCACACTCTTTAACATGTCTGCACGTTCCAATACATGTTCATTGTCAAATCTGTACATATACATTGAATACCCTGCATGATTTCTCCTTTTAACTAAATAAGGTCCATATGTTATTTCAGCTCCTATGCATTTTGCTAATTGTGTAACTACTCTCTACTTTGTTGTTCTTGCATTATATGATTATTACATGTCACTTGTTGACTACATACTCCCACAACTCAAAAATGCTATGAACACCAAAAGAATCATCTCAAATGTTAATGGAAAGATATTAAATGAATCTACTTATTGATGGGTGGTATTCCAGGGGTGGAAGAATCACCTAGCATGGGTCGATCCCAATATTATGGGTGGTATCCCAGGAGTTAAAGGAAAGCCTAGCATGGGTCAATCCCGATTTATATGTCTACCACTGATCAGCTGGTCATTTTTTTTATATGTTGTGCGTAGAGTGTAAAGTAAGGAATGATAAAGTAAAGAAAAGAATGTAAAGTACCTGATTCCATAATATGAGAAAAGGTGGTCTTGTATTCTTACATTGGTATATGATTTCATTTGAGTTCATATTTCATATATAGTACTTTTGCCTTACATATTCAGTACATTCTCCCGTACTGACATCTCTCTCGGGGGACCTGCAATTCATGTTGCAGGTACAGGAGCTAGTAGATCTCCCCAGTAAGAGAATAGGACATCCAGCGGCTATTGGTGAGCTGCTGGTTGATTTGGGGCTTTCCGAGTCTATAACATGTATTTTGGGATTGTATAGTAGCTGAGTGTAAGGTGGGGCTTGTCCCGACCTTAACCCTATAATGTTTTATCATTTAGAGGATTTGTAGACTATGTATAGTGAAGTGTGGTTGTGCTTCGTGTCTTAGACATCATGGTCCCAACGTCCAAGTCATGTGCACTTTCTTTTGGTTTGTTAATACTGTCTACTTTCATGAAAACATGTTATCCACTATGGCAGCACCTTTAAATGTTCATAGATAGAGCATGATTATAGGTTGGTCCTCCCGAGCCATCTCGACAATGGGTGCCGGTCCGCCATAATGGGATTTTGGGCATGACAAAAGTGGTATCACAACAGGTCATCCTAGGGAGTCTACAAAGCCGTGTCTATGTAGAGTCTTGCTTATGGATGTGTTGTGCACCACATTTATAAGCAGGAGGCTACGTGGCATTTAAGAGTTGTCCCTTTGTTTTCATTCTCTAGATCGTGCCGTAGCGCCAAATTTTGTAGGTGGACCATGTTTAACCTCTTAATTGTTTTGTTATAGTACAAATGCAGCAGAAAAGGAAAAGTAAAAGCAAAGGAAAGCAAGTAGAAGTGGCGGCTGGAGAGGCCAGCCAGACTACCCCAGGTAAGTCTCAAGATGAGTCTCCATCACAAACATTCCCAACTCCTTCACTTCCTGAAGAGTTGAGAAGGGATGGAGTTTCCCCAGAACCACCTACAGATGCTACCGTGCAAGATTTGAGGAATGCGGTTCAATTATTGACTCGTATAGTTGCTGGCCAAGGTCAAAGGCAAGAAGGCCTAGTTGTGGGTATTGGTGGTGCAGATAGGACAGCTAGCACGCGGATACGTGATTTCCTTAATTTGGACCCTCCATCATTCACCGGGTCAGATCTTAATGAAAATCCGCAAGACTTTATTGATCAAATCCAACGAACTTTGGATGTTATGCACGCGAGTGGTAAAGAAGTTGTTGAGCTAGCAACATATAGATTAAAGGGTGTGGCTATATTATGTTATGAAACTTGGAAGCAATCTAAGAGTACATATGCACCTCCAGCTACTTGGAAAGAATTTAAAAAGGCATTTCTTGATCATTATTTGCCATTGGAGATTCAAGAGGCCCGCGCAGATCAGTTCCTAAATCTTCACCATGGGGGTATGAGCGTGAGAGAGTACAGTCTCCAATTTAATTCCTTGTGCAGGTATGCTCCCAATGTAGTTGCTACTATGGAGGATAGAGTTCATCGATATGTGGATAGATTGGATTCGTATTTGGTTAGAAATTGGACTATTGCTTCTTTAAATAAAGACATGGATATAGCAAGGATGGAAGCTTTTGCACAGAAATTGGAGGATCAAAAGTAGAGAAGAAGGGCACAAGAGACAGAAAGGGGGCAGTCCAAGAGGGCTAGGTCTACCGGGCAGTTTACACCACCTCAAGGTGAGTTTAAGCTTCGGTTTTCTAATAGACTAACTAGGCCGTCATTTCCCTACTCTACAGCTAGCGCTCCACCCCAATTTCAAGGGCTGAGAGGCATTCAGTTTAGGCAAAAGAGTGAGAGGCAAGGTTCATGGACAACAGGATATCCAGAGCAGGGCAGTACAAGCCAATCAATGCCTCCTAGGCAGCCTTGTAAACAATGTGGGAGGAGTCATGTAGGTATATGTCGTATTGGAACAGATGCCTGTTATTGGTGTGGTATGCCAGGGCACCTAATGAGAGATTGCCCTAAAAGGCGCATGGGTGATATAGCACAACCTACTAGATCAGTTGTTGCATCTTTATCATCGGTTCCTCTTTTAGGTAGAGGTCTATAGGTTCATACAGGTTGTGGTAGAGGTGTTAGAGGAGCAACTAGTTCTAGCAGAGTCTAAATTTGCATATATGCTCTAGGGAGTCGACAGAACTTGGAGGCTTCACCTGACGTAGTAACAGGTACATTGTTCATCTTTTCACATAATGTATATGCGTTAATTGATCCTGGTTACACACTATCGTATATCACTCCACTAGTTGCTGGGAAGCTTAAAAGAACACCAAAATTATTGAAAAAACCATTTCAACTGTCTACACCTATCGGTGAGTCTATTATAGCAAGAAGGGTCTATCATAACTACATAGTAACTGTTTGTGATCGTGATACATTGGATGACCTAATTGAACTAGAAATGGTTGAATTTGATGTTATAATGGGTATGGATTGGTTGTCTTCTTGTTATGCCACGGTGGATTGCCGAACTAGGAGAGTGCACTTTCACTTTCCAAACGAGGCAGTCCTTGAATAGGAAGGCAATGTTGCAGCGCCAAAGGGTAAGTTTATTTCTTATTTGAAGGAGAGGAAGTTGATGTCAAAAGGGTATATATGGCATCTAGTTAGACTAAGAGATGTGGAGGCAGAACCACCGACTCTTCAATCTGTTCCGGTAGTAAATGAATTTATTGATGTGTTCCTGAAGAGCTTCCAGATTTACCCTCAGAACGAGAAGTAGAGTTTGGTATCGATTTAATTCCAGGCACTCAACCTATCTCTATTCCTCCATATAGAATGACCCCGGCAGAATTACGTGAATTAAAGGAACAATTAAAGGACTTGTTAGAAAGGAGGTTTATAAGGCCTAGTCTATCCCCATGGGGTGCACCAGTGTTATTTGTACGTAAGAAGGATGGCAAATTGAGAATGTGTATCGACTACCGACAATTGAATAGAGTCACAATTAAGAATAAATATCCCCTCCCCAGAATTGATGATTTGTTTGATCAGTTACAAGGTGCCAAGTGCTTTTCAAAAATTTACTTGAGATCTGGTTATCACCAAGTGAGGGTGAAGGAGAAGGATATACCCAAGACAGCTTTTCGAACACGGTATGATCATTTCAAATTTCTCATTATGTCATAGGGGATAACAAATGCACCGGCAATTTTTTATGGATTTGATGAATAGGGTGTTGAAGCCATTCTTAGATGTATTTGTGATGGTATTTATAAATGATATCTTGGTGTATTCAAGATAAGAAGAGGACCATGCAAATCACTTATGACAGGTATTACAAGTTCTTCATGATCGGCGGTTGTATGCCAAGTTCTCCAAATGTGAATTTTGGTTAAAATCAGGGCGTTCTTGGGTCATATTGTATCTGATGAAGGAATAAGGGTTGATTCACAAAATATAGAGGCCGTGAAAGATTGGCCAAGACCAACAATACCCACAGAGGTTCGTAGCTTCCTAGGGTTGACAGGTTATTATAGAAGGTTCGTTGAAGGATTTTCTTCTATTTCTACACCTTTAACTAAGCTAACACACAAGGCAGCGATGTTTCAGTGTAATGATGCATGTGAAAGAAGCTTACAAGAGTTGAAAAGTAGGCTAACTTCCGCACCTGTATTAGTACTTCCGGAAGGCACAGAGGGGTATGCAGTATATTGTGATGCTTCAAGGGTTGGTTTAGGATGTGTACTCACACAGCATGGTAGAGTAATAGCTTATGCCTCAAGACAATTGCGGCCACATGAGAGAAACTACCCAACACATAATCTTGAACTAGCATCGGTTGTATTCGCTTTAAAGATATGGCGCCACTATTTATATGGGGTTCACGTTGACATATATACAGACCATAAAAGTTTGCAATACTTCTTCAAGCAGAAGGATCTGAATTTGAGGCAGCGAAGATGGTTAGAGCTAATAAAAGATTATGACATTGATATACTATACCATCCAAGGAAAGCAAACGTAGTAGCCGATGCTCTCAGTCGCAAGACAATATCAAGTATTAATGAGCAAACCGTGGATAAAGAAGGGATGGCGAAAGATCTACGTCAACTAGCTAGTTTGGGAGTTCATCTTCTTGAAACCCCAAAAGAAGGCATTGTAGTGCATAATGCGGCAGAATCTTCATTAGTAGTTGAGGTGAAAGAGAAACAGTTCAAAGATCCTACTCTACAACGACTTAAGGAGAAGGTAATTCAAGGTACGACAAAGGAATTTGAGCTTACACAAGATGCAGTACTTTGTTGTCAAAACAGAATGTGTGTACCTAATGTTAATGGGCTAAGAAGGAGGATAATGACAGAAACACATCATTCAAGATATTCCATCCATCAGGAATCAACTAAAATGTACCATGACTTGAAAGGAGTGTATTAGTGGGGGGACATGAAGAAGGACATTGCAGAATTTGTGCCTCAATGTCCAAACTGCCAGCAAGTCAAAGTAGAGCACCAAAAGCTGGGAGGCTATATGCAGTGTATGGAGCTTCCAACTTGGAAGTAGGACATGATCAACATGGATTTTGTCACTGGTTTGCCTCGCTCGTTTCATAAGTTTGACTCCATATGGGTAATAGTTGATAGACTCACCAAGTCAGCACATTTCTTGCCAGTTACGACTGATTATACAGCTGAAGAGTATGCAAAGTTATATATTAAGGAGATAGTTCAGCTACACGGGGTTCCAATCTCTATTATATCTGATCGAGGAGCTCAATTCACTGCAAAGTTTTGGAAATCATTCCGAAAGAGTTTGGGAACACAAGTGAATTTAAGTACAGCCTTCCACCCTCAAACGGATGGTCAAGCAGAACGCACAATCCAAACACTGGAGGATATGCTTCGAGCATGTGTCTTAGACTTCAAAGGTAGCTGGGATAATCATTTTCCACTTATTGAGTGTGCCTACAATAATAGTTATCATTCTAGTATCAAAATGGCCCCTTATGAAGCTTTATATGGAAGGAAGTGCAGATCACCAATTGGCTGGTTTGAGGTTGGCGAAATTGCTTTATTTTGACCAGACCTTGTTCTTCAACCTATGAAAAAAGTTAAGGTGATACAACAACGGCTAGCAACAGCTCAAAGCCGACACACATCATATGCAGATGTTAGAAGAAGAGGATTAGAGTTTTCTATAGGAGATTGGGTGTTCTTGAAATTATCACCAATGAAATGGGTAATGAGATTTAATAAAAAGGAAAAGTTGAGTCCACGCTACGTAGGGCCATATAAGATTATTCGAAGAGTTGGCCAAGTTTCATATGAGTTAGAGCTACCTCAGGAGCTTTCAGCAGTTCATCTGGTGTTTCATGTCTCTATGCTTCGGAAGTGCGTAGGTGACCCATCCTATATCACTCCTATTGAAGATGTACAAGTTACAGGGGATCTCACCTATGAAGAAGTACCTATTGCTATTCTGGATTGTCAAGTTAAAGCTAAGGAATAAGAAATGGCTTCAGTAAAGGTGCTTTGGAGGAACCAACAAGTGGAAGAAGTAACGTGGGAAGCTGAGGAAGCGATGAAATCCAAGTACCCTTATTTATTTGAACCTAAAGGGGAAGTCCAAGGTGCAGAATGGGGTCATTAATAGGTACGCATGAAAGGGTATTTCTTATGTGGTTAACATTTGATTTAAACTAAGGTTTGAACTTATTTAAGCTATCTCATTAGGCTAGCATTCGAGGACGAATGTTCCTAAAGGGGGGGGAGGATGTAACACCCTGTATTTTACTTGTACAAGTCCTACACATATGGGACTTGATTTAGCTTGGTGGTATAAGTAATGAACTTGATTTACTAGATGAATGGTGACAATAAAGAAGCTATAAGGGTAACTCCTGTACATTGCAATATTGCACGATCTAGTGAAAGTCAAATTTTAGAAATATTTAAATTCTAGATCAAAGAGCTATATGTAAGTCTAAAAGTTAAAGTGATCAAGTGTATATAAGTTTTGAGTTAAACTAAGGAGATTACCCTCGGAAAATGAATAAAAGAATTGAGGTGTTTGTTGGACTTTATAAATCTAGCAGGTGTCACTTACTTGCTTAGCTCAAATGGGCTAGGTAGATGGGGAAGATTAGTTCATGCATTAGTGGGCTCACTTGAGGCCCAAATTAAATAAAAAGGAAAAGGGAATGGAGATGAGGCCTCACACCAATCTGTCCAAGTCCAACTACTTGAGCCCAATAAAGACTAAAGCCCAAATTAAAGGTATAATTCTGGGCGATGGCTTAATATTAGAAAGGGGAAAGATTGCAGCCCAAGATGAGTACATAAAGGGCTCATTTTGTGTATAGATAATTCCAAGCAAGTGCATCACCTACTTGGACCAATTTGACAAATTAGTGGTTGATATTAAAACTTAGGAGGTGGGGAAAAGTAAGACCTTTATAATCCCCAAGTTACTGGCCATTTCCTCACTTTTAAGAATAGATAAAAATCAGATTTCTCTCTAATGTTCTCCTCTCTCTTTCAAAGCACAACAACAACCACAAGCTTCCTAGGGTTCTTCGATAAACCCAGGCCCTTGCACGGTAAGATAAGTGGAATTACTAATGGGTTTAGCCTAATTCTCTCATGGAATGCTAGATAAATATGTTAATTAGTTTAGAACAAGCAGAGGACTGAATCTGTCAAAAGTTTAATTGCTCAGTTTCCTTTGTAATTGAGAGGCTTTTCTCTTTTTCTTTGGCCTATGTGAAGGGAAGCTGAAGTTATCGAAGAGTTCAAATTAAAAGAAAAACGAGTTATAAGAATTAATGTAAAGTGACTACCCTATCTTTGTCTTCCGTAAACACAAGTCTAAGTATAAAAATTTAAGTGTATTATTGATAAGAACTCGTGGGATGATGATGAGAAACTATGGTTTCATGTCCTCTATTGTATGTTGAATTGTTATGACTGTTTTTGGGACAAGTTGATGCATAAACATATTGGGGACAGCTTGGTTGATATATGGAAAGGGTGTAAATTTCTGATATTGAAATATAGTTGTGTAGTGTACAAATGCAATAAAAGAAGGCGGGGATTGAAAGAACAACCTTAGTTTAGTAATTATGGGTTTGCTGCCAAAGCATTATTGTTGAGTGAGATTGGACTGCCTAAACATGTTCAGTAACTACTAATACTAGTTTATCACCTACTCTATTGTAGATAAGTATTTGAAAAGAAAGGAAGGTACTTCAAGGTAACTACAACGTGGTACAACAAGGTATGTAAGGCTTTTCGATTTCCTACTAATTAGCATTAAATCTAGACTCGTCCTCGACAAATAGAGGCAGCCTACCAGCTCTAACACGAGTTATGACCTTGTTCTCACTCTTTAACATGTATGCACGTTCCAATACATGTTCATTGTCAAATCTGTACATATACATTGAATACCCTGCATGATTTCTCCTTTTAACTAAATAAGGTCCATATGTTATTTCAGCTCCTATGCATTTCACTAATTGTGTAACTACACTATACTTTGTTGTTCTTGCATTATATGATTATTACATGTCACTTGTTGACTACATACTCCCACAACTCAAAAATGCTATGACCACCAAAAGAATCATCTCAAATGTTAATGGAAAGATATTAAATGAATCTACTTATTGATGGGTGGTATCCCAGGGGTGGAAGAATCACCTAGCATGGGTCGATCCCAATATTACGGGTGGTATCCCAGGGGTTAAAGGAAAGCCTAGCATTGGTCAATCTTGATTTATATGTCTAGCAGTGATCAATTGGTCATTTGTATTATATGTTATGCACAAAGTGTAAAGTAAAGAATGATAAAGTAAAGAAAAGAATGTAAAGTACCTGATTCCATAATATGAGAAAAGGTGGTCTTGTATTCTTACATTGGTATATGATTTCATTTGAGTTCATATTTCACATACAGTACTTTATGCCTTACATACTCAGTACATTCTCCCGTACTGACGTCTCTCTCGGGGGACTTGCAATTCATGCTGCAAGTACAACAGCTAGTAGATCTCCCCAGTAGGATAACAGGACATCCAACGGCTATTGGTGAGCTCCTGGTTGATTTGGGGCTTTCCAAGTCTATAGTACGTATTTTGGTAGTGTATAGTAGTTGAGTGTAAGGCGGGGCCTGTCCTGACCTTAACCCCATAATGTTTTATCGTTTAGAGGCTTTGTAGACTATGTATAGTGAAGTATGGTTGTGCCTCGTGTCCTAGACATCATGGTCCCAACGGCCAAGTCATGTGCACTTTCTTTTGGTTTGTTAATACTGTCTACTTTCATGAAAACATGTTATCCACTATGGCAGCACCTTTAAATATTCATAGATAGAGCATGATTGCAGGTTGGTCCTCCCGAGCCTTTTCAGCAACGGGTGCTGGTCCGCCTTAATGGGATTTTGGGCGTTACATGTATGTGATAAGTTAAGTCTTCCGCTGAGTTAGTAAGCTAGGCCAAGGGTTCCCTTGAGGCCAACAATGGTCTTCGAGTGCCAGCCACGTCCAAGTTGTAGGCTCGGGGCGTGAGAAAAACCTTCAAAATCTTCAAGCTCAATAACTATGTCACCCAAAAACTCTAAGAACTAAAAACTAAAATTAATATAAGTCTCGGTAGTAATTCTCTACAACTTGATACTAAGCTACATAATTAAATAGGTATTTATAGTTTTCCAAAATTTGTGCTGCCAAGGATCACTCGTCGCAGTTAGTTGGGATCATCGATACACTCGGCGATCAACCCTTTGGTCTGGTTCATCGCCTTTCAGGTTTTTCCTTCAGCATCTTTGTGTTTTGATTCATTGGGTGACAAGGAACTCCTTCACGGAACTACTTGGCAATACGCCGACTGCTCCCTTTCCTCGCAGACTTGATCTTTTCCTTCAGGTCTCAGCACACTGGAACATTAGGTGAGATTTGAGTCCTTTCAGTGACTCACCTAATGGATTAGACGATCTTCAGGCTGTCTTTTCTTCTTTTTTTCAGCAGTTTTGTTCCTTCTTGCTCCATAGTGTCCATGCTTTGTCTCTCAAGTCAAATACCTGAATCTTAAGGATTTACATCAGTTTATGAGACAAAATATGAATTTGAGGACACTTAATTCATTAACATATAGCCCTAAATGAGTCCAAATTGTGGACTCATAAACACCAGCCACTTAAACTTTTTCTTGTCCTCAAGTAAAACTCAAGTTCAGCAGTTTAAAAAGGATGTCTCAAACTGTGATACACAAGACTCAATCATGAATGTACACAACAAGACTCAACTTACTTATGCAAGGATGAATTGTATACTCAAAGACTCAAGTTGTGACACACCATTATCAAAGATTATCAATCTCACTATACTTGTTTCAAATGCAAGTTCAAGCTCAACAAAGGTATTCAAATGCCCTCACACAAAAGAATGATTCCATTTTCACACACAATGATTTAATCATTTAAAGTTCCAGAACCAAATGCAATGCTCACATTCACAAAGATGAACATAATGCATGCTTTCACCCATAGGTTTGCCCATATTTTCCAATCAACATTTGTTTCAGCTCACTCAAGATCAAAAAGGTCTTTTCAAGGCTTGTAATGGGGCTGAGTGCAAATGTATAGTCATTTAGGCTTAGTGACTTTTATCCTCATGAAATGTGGTGCTCACAACACTTCTTTTCCTCTTCTTTCATCATTTTCTTTAGTGCTCTTTAGTCATACCATTATTCACTTTCCATGGATTGTTTGAAAACCCCATTTGTTTTGTACTTTATTCCATGACTATTTCTTTTTTATTCTTTTCTTTTCTCTTTTTTTTTTTATGGAGGGATTCGATTTTTGTCAACATCATGGGTTAAAGGGGACTTTTCTAGCACTTTTTGACTTTCCTTTTCTTTTCACCACACCCCCAACATAGGCTTTTGGCCTAAGTTGTCTATTCAATCAACCAAAAATCAAGAGGATTATAGGTGGTGGATTAAGAGAGGTCATGTTTTCATCAAGTTTCTTCCAAAAAAGGGTAAGGCTCAAGGGGTGTTCAGCAGAGGTTCACACTTACAAGGTAGGCCACAAAAATATGTCAAATTGGCTCACACTCTTTGAAGTTCCCTAAGATCATATCAAGAGATAGCCTTACTTAGTCGTCCGGACCAACGGGGCAAATTGTACGTGTTATCATGCATGGTTCACAGTAAGCTCATCACACAAGGCATCAACACCAAAGTCAAACAAGACATCACACTTTTGCTAGTGTGCAATGATCATCACAAGAGAATCAATTTGATACTTGGCTAGTCAGAACGAGATGCAAAGAGTTCACATATTGTCTATGTAACTTCACTTGGTCTCATCGTAGCTGCACATTCATGTTCGTTCGATTATGAGCACTATTTGAGTCATCGATATTGATCAAAATCGAGACTTAAATTTGTCAAAGAACAAGCACATTCAAGTACATACAAGAGTGGGTGAAAAATTTGGAAGGGTCAAAAATCTTGTACAATTAGAGCAGAAGGAGCCACAAGCTCAAACATCCGCTAAAAGTAGTGCAAAACAAAATTGTAAGCATAACGACCCAAATATATAAAAACATCGAACATCAATATACACAAAAAAGGTGGGCCTCACCCCACTATAAATAAAAAATCATTTGTCCTCAAATGCACCTAAATTAAAGTATCAAAAAAGTGAAAGAAAGTAAGACAAAGAAGGAGGTAAAGAGGGAATCATGTCTAAGCAGTCTCTCTATCTGTCTAGGCCTTAGTGCCCGGTGCATCAGTCTGGACTTGGGCATCAGTACCTTGAATCACCTTATAAGCAACAACACCACTAGAGACAGCCATGGAGGTCTCTGCCACTGTTGTCTGCACAACCATCCCTGCAAGATCTGGCAAATCTCTGAATATGTTTTCCTCCTGTACCCCAATCTGCTCCTCGTCGATTTCAACATTCAGCTCCTCAACTGCAGGCTCATCCCGGTGTGCATCACCGGTAGTATCCAGAGGAACCCCTGAGGTCTCAGGAGAATCCACGTCATTTACATCCTGAAACAATGGCATGAAGTTGGTCAACTTCAAATAGTTTACATCCTTTCTCAAATATGCTACCTTGGCTTTCAAAACCGGAACCTCAGAGGTCACTCCCGGTCTGCTCTCACAACCCTCAACTCTCGTAGTGAGAGTGTCAGTAGAAGTCTACCAAGGGGTCAGTGCAGCTAGTATCATAGTCTCAATCATTAATGGAACATCTCTCTCTAGTCTGGTAGCTCTCGCGTCAACTGACTGAGTAAGATGTCCCATCTTCAGGATCATTGCCTGAGTGATCTTGATCTACAGAGAGGAAGAGGATGTACCTGGGGCCTGTGAGGAGGAAGAAGGAGCAAAAGTATCTGAAGGCCGGAGTAGGCAAAGACACCTCTGCAGGTATAGAGTCGACATCCACCTCTGGAGAAGTATCTGTCGGGGCTGCTCTTCTCTTGTCAGCCTCTTATCCTCCTGTCACCCTCCCCTCTAGTGTACTCGACCTGAATACGCTGGATATCAGTAGAGGAGGAAAGGGTAATCTCAATATCCCTCGTATCATCTCGGGGCAGTCCTACTCGCCGACATAATTGTATGATTAGTACTGGGAATGGTAGTGAGGTTTGACTCTGCTTGGCCCTCATGGCCATCTCTTGCTCAATAATAATCCCCATATTAATGTTGTTCCTAGAAATAATCAATCCCAGACAGGCTGCCTTAGGAAGATGGAGAACAGATTCATTTTTGGAGGGCATGATGGTGCTGCTGATAAATCAAAACCAATAACGCGCATCGACACTCAAGTCCCTTTTCTCAATTGGGACTCCCACCTCGATCCACCTTGGGGTGCCAACTAGCCCTTTAGTTCATCCAATGAAGTTGTAGCGATAGGTTTGTTGGGGTAGTCAAAGTCATGCCTGTTTTCAAGCAAAGAGTTGATGTACTCGCTATTGCATTGAACTTCCTTTCCCCGAATCATGACCGACTTAATTTGTCTGAACTCACTCACCTTTTTTTTGCTCTTTCGGACCAACTCACCATATGTCACATAGAATTCCTGGACCCATGAAGGAATATAAGGGTCTCGGGGCCTGGTGAACTGCCCAACTCTATGAATGTCAAGGGTGTCTCTTACATTGGAATACTTACCTGAAAGGCCTTATGTCGATAAGATCTTTTCCTCGAGAATAGTTCATAACCCGTCACCCTTCAACCAATTAAGGAGCCTAGGTGGTGGAACAACTAGTGGCACAGGAGCCACATGAGGTGCATGTGTTGGCTTTGAGTGTGGTGGTGTAGGAGCTGGAGAGGCTCTGGTAGATGTGGAGTTAGATCTAGCCTTGGGCTCAGAATGCCAGGGCCGTTGCAGCCGGTCGTCGTCAGGCTCAGATAAGTTAGCGTGGCGACTAGCAGCAGCCCTGTCAGACATGGGTCTCTTTCCCTTTCCTTTATCACCTAGTGGTTGTTCTTGTCTTCCTCTTCTTAGAGGATTTGATCCTTTTTCATTGAATGTGATACCCCATACTCTCTTACGGGGTGACTCATCTATGTTTGTCCTCACCGTGCTAGAAAAATATTTAAGAAAAAGTTAGGAAGGCTTAATCAATTTCATAGAGAAGCGGTTGCAGAATAACTCGTCGATCTACTCGGTGAGTCGCCAATTTGCTTTGGCGAGCTGAATCGGGCTCGCCGAAAGGGTTGGCTTAAATATTACGGAAAGTCAGCGATGAGATCGGCCTTTTGGCGAATCACCAATACCGTTCGGTGAGCAAGGAATAACTCGCTGAAAGTTACAGTGCAACAAGGGTTTAGAGGTGCAGACAAAGGGAGAACAAAAGATGATTGGCGTGTTGCCTAGTGCCTTTGGCGACCTCAGGTTTCTCGGTGAAAGTTACAAAGGCAAACAACAAGTTTAGCATTAAATTAAATGTGAGATGAAGGGATTAGGCGAACCGTCGAGCGGTTCGGTGAACTCGACCCAGCTCGCCAAACGACCCAATGTGCCTATTTTCAACCCATATTCTCAAATTGAACCCCACAACCCCAAAAACAAAATCTAACCATGCACTACTCAAATTAAAGTAAGACCCATAGCACCCATTTCCCCGGAATACTCAGACTTCTCCCAGTTTTGCCAATTTTAGCCAATCTACGACTTTTTCTTTAAAAGAAAGTCACCCCCTCTATCATCAGGCAACTTACGCCGCTTGGCACAAATAAGGGCTATTTAGACTTCACCCATCCACCTAAACAACAAAGAAGCACAGTCCCCATATAGCTTCATTCATTTTAAAGGGCAAGAGTACGAAATTTCAACAATCATAACAAAACGGGAAAGAGTTCCAAATTTAAAAACATGCATATTCTAAACAACTAAGATCAGGGAGGCCCAACACATATCACAAAGATCAGATCGTTTGCAAATGAGTACAAAATGTGATAAAAAATGAGCATGGGTTTCGAAAAACCAACATCTTATGCCGAACAATACAAAATTTGAAATTCTAGGCGACAAAGTTTTCCAACTCCGAGCACAATTCAATGAATACAACAATTAGGAAATGCAAAAATATTCAAAATACTAAATAGGTGTGAGATTTGGTAGATTAAAAGCAAGGGAAAGTGAAAGAGTTGGAAATTTAAATCACTAACCCTTTTTATAGACCCTCCAGTTTGCTCGGCGACATTAGTCGTGATCACTGATCCACTCGGTGACACTTGGAACGATCCCTTGCCTCGCCAAATTGTATAGGGCCTTCAGGTATATTAAGGGTCCAAATGGCGGACTAAATCAGCATCACTGACCTATTCGGTGACTCGCCAATAATTTCACTGGCTCACCGAGTTTTATAGACTATCATTTGAATTTGTCTTGAGTCTAATGGTGGTCTAGGTCAGAGTAGCCGACCCCATTGGCGATGCACCTCCTGGTCTTTTGGTTTGCCAATGTGTACTTTTTGAAAAATTCCCACACCTTAACATGCACAATCAACACACCTTTATTCTAGAATAACAAATCAAAACGATAAAACCTTGGGTTGCCTCCCAAGAAGCGCCTTAGTTAACATCATGCCACGACGCAAGTCAACACTCATACTTCATTCTTGGGGTTAGCCATATCATTACTTGGCAACCCCCTATTTTGCGGTGGGTGGAGATTAGGTATCACATGACCCGTAAGGTTCTCGAGCAGCTGAATGGATCTGGAGTAAGAACCAATCATCTGTTTCATCACTTCGATGTTCTTCTTCATCTCTTCCAGCACTCTATCATTCTCATTTACCTTGTGGAGAATGATTGAGAGCATTCCTTCGACACGTTTACCCTTATTGTTCTTGGGCCTTTTTCGCTCATGAGGTGGGACGTATCTGTCCTTCCTTTTGCATTGGACTTCAATCTCCACTATATTTTTGGCCAACTCATCCATCTGAGTCATTATTTCGGCCAACATGAAGTCCTTCTCTACTTCTTGGTTTGTTTTAGCCATGTGATTAAGCAGGTGGGCTGATTTCTTATAGGGTTGTTCTGTAATGCCACCCGGAATGAGTTGGTCAGCAATTGCCTTGTTTCCGGGACCAAGAATTCTATAAAAAACAATCCAGGAGGACTATATCGGGAATTTCATGAGTTGAGAATTGAACTAATAATTCTTTAAACCTTGCCCATGCATTATGAATCTGTTCACCTTCCAATTGTTTGAAGGTCAGAATGCAATCCCTGAACATCATTACTTCTAATGGAGGAAACTCCATTTGCTCGCGAGCACTGCTCCACATATTTGGCTCATATGTTTCAAAGCTCAAACAAGCAAAACAAAACTAAAAATTAATTAAGTAGATCTACAACTAATAAGAAAAAAAATTCTACTAAACTAAAAATTCTCAACTAACACCACTCCGTGGCAGCGGCACCATTTCGATGTATTGACATAATAGAAGACACGACTTCTAATTCAGGTGTCAACGATCACGTGCAGTAATATAACCCAACCTAATGGGTTGGGGTCGAGTCCCAAGGGAGTGGTTCCAAGAATTAATAGAAAAGTAAAATCAAGTTCTAATCAATCATAGTTATAAACATTAACGAATAAAAAACATATTAAATCTAAAGGTGACAAGAATGTCAATTATCAAATGGGGGGTTTGTATTCAACTAATGACAAAAATAGCAAAAATATAACGATACGATATAGGGAGACGGGATTCTTGGGATGTTATAGCAATATGGGATAAAATATACTATTGGGTAAATTCTATTGATACTGAATCACTGAATATTTGTAACTAGGCTAGACTTTAGTTGGGATAAATTCTCTCTCGAGCAAGTTACCCCGAATCAACTTGGTTTCTCTCGAACACCGAGTTGCAGCACTTAAGCACAACCTCCGTCTTAGCCCATTCACTATCTCGAGTTGAATGTGTGGGAGGAGATCAAGGATTCACTATCTCGAGCTGAACCCATGACGACCCAATAACCACCGGCTATCGATTTAGTAGTCTTTGTTTTAAAACCTCTCTCTCAAGCAAGCCAAAAACACTAAGATGAAGCCATATTTGCAACTACAATCCCATTAAGTTCAAACAGAACTACTAAACGAAATCACATTTAAACAGCAAATAAAATAACAATAAGCAATACCCAACAATAAATTTAACCCATATTCACAAAATCACACCCCAAGAATTGGGGTTTTAGCTAGACATGAAAAAGAGACAGAAATCAGTACCAATAAGTTTTTCCATGAAGTGTCTACGATAGAAAATGTCTTTAAACACGTCTAGGATGAAGATTCTTCGAGACCCACTTCCAATTTCTTGGAGTTGAAAACCTTGAAACTCAAGAACAATGTCTCCCAAAAACTCTAAGAACTAAAAACTGAAAATAATCTAAGTCTCAGTAATAATTCTCTAAAAATTGATACTAAGCTACATGATTAAATAGGTATTTATAGTTTTAGAAAATTTGGGCTGCGAACAACCACTCGGTGTAGTTAGTGTCTCGGCGATTTTAACCCTTTGGTCTGGTTCATCGCCTTTCAACTTTTTCCTTCAACATCTTCGCATTTTGATTCATTGGGCGACAGGGAACTACTTCGTGGAACTACTCGGTGATGCGCCGACCACTCCCTTTCCTCACAGAATTGATCTTTTCCTCTATGGCTCAGCACACTTAACATTAGGCGAGATTTGAGGCCTTTCGGCGCCTCGCCTAATGGATTAGGCAATCTTCAAGATGTCTTTTCTTCCTTCTTTCAGCCGCTTTGTTCCTTTTTGCTCGATAGTTTCCATGCTTTATCTCTCAAGTGAAATACCTGAATATTAAGTATTTACATCAGTTTTTGAGACAAATTATGCATTTGAGGACACTAAATTTATTAAAATATAGCCATAAATCAGTCCAAATTGTGGACTCATTACCTCCCACAATTTGTTGAACCTTGTGATGCCAACACCAATTTAGGTTGTTCAAAAAATATTGTTGCTTGTATTTTTCCTTTGGTGTGAATTTTCTTATTTGGCCCTTTGTTCCAGGCTTTCCCTCCAAGGTTAAAGATTCTATTTTTTTTTATTTTTGGGAGGATTCTTCTTCTGACATTCCAATATCCTTTCATTTATAAAGTAAAGTTGTAAAAATACATAAAATACAAAAAAAAAATTGCCTAATAGCTAGTGTAACATAAACTTACCTTGTTTTTTGTGTTCGAAATCCCTATCCATGAGGTTGTTCCTTGCTTCACCGAGAAACTTCTTGACCTCCCTCTTCCCAAAGTTGTTACTTTTCTGTTTCTTTGTTGCTGACTCCCTCTTCAAGATGGTACATTCTCCCTTTAATTTCTTGGAGCATTTCTCAACAACCCCAACATTTGGTTTAGTAAGGAAAATTTAGTGTGTGTATATATAGCACTTTTAGTTTTTTTAAAAAACTTGGTCAACCAAACAATTATTATCCAACAAAATGCATATAATTTAAGAGCTTACCTCTCTTTTATCATTAGTTTCTTGATTCACTTCCATCTTCAGCTTATCAAAACCTTGGAATATATAATCTCTTACATGCACAATTGATCGTTACTTGCGACCTTTGTTCTTGTGAGTGTAATACTGCAATCCAATAAGAATTTTGTTAAGTTTATGTATAGTAATTACTAATACATTAGTAAGTAATTATATTCACATGCTCTCATTTTCTTGATTTAACATTTCGTTAGATATTTATTGATCCTTAGGATAAGAACAAGCTAGATAATTTTTGAATAATTAAAAAGAAAATCATACAATATAGAACTCTACACAAGTCTTGAATGTGGTAGATAGTTACAACTTCATCTCATAATAATTTGAAACAACAAAACAATTTTGATTATTGCCTATCACAAACAAAATAAATTGTACTTTTTTTTTAGAAAAAAATAAGAGAAAATGAGCGATAATATAATTAAGTGGAGGATTCACAAAACTGGTAACGGATGTATCCAAGAGGGGAGGGATATATCAGAGAGGAAGGGGATGTATCCTAGAGGGGGATAAGGATGTATTAGCGAGAGGAGAGTGATGTATTCGAGAGGGGACTTTTGAAAAAAAATTCAAATGGTAGGAAATTTCAGCGATTATGGTAAAATAAGATGTGTATTTTGGTAATTTTACCTATACATAATGCATTTGTGTACATACTGAGGAAAATAGTAAGTTTCAACATTCATATGAAAAAAATACATCATAAAAAATTGTACTTACCATGTCAAATGCTCCACTTTCACGTTGTCTCCTTTCAGATATCCATTTATGTAACATCTCCTTGTATTTACGATTAAGATGCTGAGGATCACTAATTGATTCATCTGTAGGATCTGTCCTAACCTTTTGTGGTTCATAAATGGTGTAACAATTAGCTTCATCTTTAGAAGGTTTTATTTGGAAGATAAAATTACGAAAGATTAATCTTTTCCTCCTCTCATCAGTCAATTGTTTGGGTACTTTTAAAGCTTCAACATCATTCTACAATTGAGAAAATATGTTAAACTTTTGGTGCTATATTAGAAGCCATCTCTTATTTCCCAAATTAAAAAAATAATAATCTCATAAACCTTTTTAAAAAAATATATCCAAACAACTTAAGTAAAAAAACAAATTACTGATAGAGTCATCTCAATTAGAAGAAAAAAATAGTTAGAAGACAACATACCACCATTTGAGCATTATTGATTGTCGAAACTGGTGCCATATAAGGAACTATATCTCGACAAGTTTACATTTCATATGAACAAGTCATGTTTATATAAAGATGGATATTATAAAATCTTTGTAGGAAACAAAAAAGTAAACTAAACTTAAAGAATAATAGTTGAGAAGTAATGTAGTTTGAGGATTGAAATATCGAGGATTGTATATAGACAATTAAATTGAGAAGATGAAAGTAATTTTTAAGATAGATAAGGATGAAATTGATAAGATAAGAATGATATATAACTTTATCTCTTTTAGAAAAAAATCATGATATTTGGATATTTGGTCAATACTTATTTATTATTTGTAGAAGGTGGTTCTTTTAGATTTTTTTTTACGATATTTGGATATTTGGTCTGTCACGGCCCGAGCCTACACCTTGGGCAGGACTGACAGTCGAGAACCATAACTGGCTCCAAGCGAACCCTTGGTCTTGCTCACTTACTCAGTCGAAGACTTAAACATAAGAAACAAAACTCATGCAATGATTTAAGAGATAATAACTTAGCCAAACTAGCAACTCAAGTCTTAAATGTATACAATTGAAATGAATAAGACTAAAGAACTATAACTATCGATTTATGAAGCCTCTAAAACAAAGAGGGATGTCGGGACAAGACCCCCGATCATCCTAACAAATGAAATACTAGAAAACAATGTGAAAAGGAGCCCTCCGGAAAGGAAGGAGGCTCACCAATAGACTCCGAGTGCTCAATTAGATCGACGAGGCACTGGACGATGATCCTGGTTACCTGTGTCTGCATCATAAAACTATGCAGGCCAATGGCATCAGTACAGTGAATGTACGAGTATCTGAGGGGAAAACTAAAAATAACATAAGCTCGAAAGAAATCTGAAAGAAACAGTTACCGTAGCTTTACTCAAATCATGAATAACTTAACTCGATATAAAGCAATAAAACACATGCAATATATGGAAAGCTTGTAAAATAGTGGAAAAGTAACTCAATTGTTAAATAAATGCAATAACAAACTCAACTTTACTAATATAATAAAGTAATATAGTTTTTGTGGGAGTTTCTCTAACAGACAACGACCACTATGAGCCTAAGTGGTGATACACCGTCTTTCCCACATTGTAAGAACTATCTTATACTTTGACGTCATATAGAATGCCTTAACTAAGTGGATCCACTAGTCTATGCTTAAAGGCATTAAGGAATCATCTAAAAAGTATGATCCTTTACTACCCATGATGGCTACATGGTTTATGGAGACTTGAGTTATTATGAACTCGCGTCCCCATATCGTTGCTCAATACTACTCCTAAAATGTACTTAGCTCAGATGTGTTTAAAACAAAACTCTTTCTTTGGTTTGAGATAATTACTCAAAACATAGATTAAAAGCTCTCCTGGAAATCAGTGTTTCCCTTTCTTGCTCATATGTGAAAACATTTTTAACTCTTGGGAATACTTAGTTCCCTTATATTCTTTGAAGAATCAAACTTTACTCTTACTCTTTACTCAACTCAAAGATTAAGTCATAAAACAAAGTTAAAACGTTCGTGAAAGAGTTTCGAAAAACTTTATGAACTTCTCTTGACTTACCTCTTAACTTTCCTTGAAATGAATTATGGATTCAAGGTTCATGATCTCATGTTTATGGATGATTTCATGATGTTTAGCTACCTTAGAGTGTTGGAATCAACTATAAAACATAGGTACGTTGCTAAGGAACTAATACAGAAAGACGGGGGAAGAATGGAAAGAACTGGCGTCCCTGGCGCTCTGAGAGTCGCGGGGTGCCAGCCATTAAATTTCAGAGGAGGACTTGGGGGGCTCTGGTTGGTGCGGCACCCCAGAGGTCAAACTTCAGAGCCCCTTTTGGGGAGCTCTGGCTTGGACGGCGCCCCATGCTCTTGCCCAGGTGGGTTCCGACTTTTCTTGCTCGTTTTTCATCTCTAAACCCCCTATTTCAACTTGGTTTTTTACCCAAACACTTAGAATAGACTATATAATCAAAATACATTAGATTCTACTAAAAATCACACCTAAACTAATGAATCAAACTCAAGAAACTTCAACAACAAGAACCCACAAAATTTTAATCGAATTAACATCAAGAGCTCATAGGATTTACTTTCAAAACTATATAACTTTGCTGAATTGAATCATGATTGACGCGTGGGTGAACTAACCGTATGCTATGTGATCTCACATACCTCGAAGAGATCACCCCTTTACGAAATCCACATGCAAACCTCCAAGAAATCGACGAATCTTGAATTTTCTTTTCTTTTGTCCTCTTTTCTCTTTTCTCTTTTCTCCAAGCCCTAGCGTGAATTTCAAAATGACTAAACTGATCTAATTCTGATTAGACCCCAAATATACTCCTAAAAAGGAATTAAAATAATTAGGTAAGGAAAAGACTAAAATACCCTTCCAAAATATGTTAAGGCTTTCCTTATTTGAACAACCCAACTTCAAATGGGCATATCTCACTCATACGAACTCGGAATGCAAACTTGGCGGAGTTGGAAATATTATTACAACATATTTCCTACTATATTGGGAAACACACCTAACTCATCCTGAGCTAGGAGTTATGGTTGTTTGAAGTTGACCAAAAACTCAACTTAACATACTTAACAAATTTTCCAGATTATTATATTCTTTCCAAAAACTACTATTTCCAATTCTTAACTTCTTCCTTCTTATTTCAATTTGCGATATGTTACATGGTCAATACTTATTTACTATTTTTAGAAGGTAGCTCTTTAGTCTTAAAGAAAAATAATTGCAATATTTGAATATTTGGTCAATACTTATTTATTATTTGTAGAAGGTTGAATGTTCGAGGAGACCCTTCTTCTTATACTAATTTGACTAAGCTTATGTGGCATTAATTTTGTTGAGTCGGATAAAGTATGTGGTTACACATATATAAAAGTGAGTGAACACAAATTTTAAATTAAAATATATATAAAAGATTATCGGGTGCTGGTTTTGGTGGGAGGGGGGGAAGGATTATAGAAAAAAAGAATTAAATAAATCCTGAATTTGCCTTCTTCTTTGAACTTTTGAACTATATATATAAATGGGATAAGGTGAAACCCCCTAGACTATGAAGAAATCTTAGAGATACATCTTAACTAAACTAAGGTCATATTACCCCCTTGAATCCTTTTTTTTTTGTAATTTTGTACACCTTTTTGGCTTACGTGACATCCAAATATCTCCCAAACGCCTCAACTGCATGGAGTCACGGGGTGTGCCATGTATGCCAAAAGGTGTACAAAATTACAAAAAAATGAGTTTAGGGGGGTAATAGGACCTTCGTTTAGTTAAGGTCTATCTCTGGAATTTTGCATAGTCTTGGGAGGTACTTGTTCCTTATCCCTATATAAATAAAAGGCATAATACATAAATATGTCATTTAACTTGCCTTAAGTTTGCATCTATACCCTCCAACTTTTGGTGTGCACAAGTAGACACTTTTAAATTTTTAAGAAGCTGAAAAAGTAGACACATGTGTCGTACGTAGCATAATACCTATAGGGTACCGCGTTGGACGTGAATTTCCACGTATAATGCCAAGTAACACATGTGTATCTTGTTGTTCAACTCTATACAAGCTTGAGTACCTACTTGTACACACCCAAAGTTGAAAGGTTTTGGTTCCAGATAAAGTCATGCTAAAGAGAGCATTAATGTATTATGCCTAAAAAAAATGATGATTCCTTAGGCAACATTTTGAACTTATTTCTTATAAGAAAGAAAAAAATGTCACCTTTGAGTTGTATGATTCTTAAAAATTAGAAGAAATTAAGTTCTTCTGAATCATTTTTCCTTTCAATATACCCTTTAACTTGACCTCATTTCATATTTATATCCTTCAAATTTGGGTCTATAGAAGTAGACACTTCAACTTGTATAAAGTTAAACAAATAGACACATGCGTCTTATGTGACATCCTACATGGTGATTTGTGTCTGATGTGGTGTCATAGGTATATTTTGCCACCAGGGACACTTGTATCTACATGTTCAACTTTATACAAGTTTAAGTGTCTACTCATGCACACCCAAAGTTAGTGGGCATAAATATGAAATGAGGCAACTGTGCAGAAATTTGAAATAGCTACACTGTTTTCAAGAGACCTTCACAGTTTTTTTTTGTTTTCGTTGTTTGAATGACCTTTTCATTTTTCTTTCTTTGAAATTTTATAATTAGATTTTATATAATTGAAGGAGATTAAAACTAGTCTATTTTAAAAGATGCATTTCTTTTTGATCTTTTGACAACTTTTTTATTGCTACAGTATTCTTTACCTAGTGTCATTCAGATATATAAAAAGGACAATATTTTTGTCAATGGATTGAAGGTATGGGTGTTTAGGCGTCGGATCATTGTAAACTTGTGATTTGTATGTGCTTCATATTATTGATGAATGTATTGGTTATCCATTTTGTTGTTGTAGGCTATGGTAAGACCTAGCCCCCAATCTCCCTCGATCCCTATTTTGAAATTATAATTTTATTGTTTGAATCATGGACGTTCTTGATCATCGGTGAATTAAAAAATATTCATTACTATAAATAGTTGGATTGGTCTAGACATGAGTAGAATTACATCATGTCAACATTATGACAATGTATCTAATAATAAAAGAGTTGGCATAAGGAAAATGTTTTAATAAGAACCAATGGTGAAATAGCACACACATGAAAAATAGTTATTTGAGCAAATGGTGGAATCAATTGCCACCACCACCATGGCCCCATACTCATCTGGCACCAAACCACTACCACCATTTTGACCACCACCACCGCCATTTTCTCCCCATCCATGACCCTCACCCTATCTAATGCAAAAACTATATTCTCCATCACTACCTCCTCCTTCACCACCACCTCTACCGCCGCCTCCACCACCATTTGAACCGAAGCGGTGACCTCGCCATATCCAATGCCAAAACTAGATCCACCACCACTACCTCTTCCTCCTCCACCACCACAACCACCGCCACCAATTAGGCCCCCTACAATTTTGCCAAATCCATCATTTTCACCTGATCCATGACCCACGCCAAATCCAAATCCATCACCTAATCCCCCATCACTACCTCCACCACCTCTGGAGCCACCACCACCACCGTCACCACTAACACCACCTATAATTTGGTTGAATTCACCATTGAAGTTAGGTAAACTGGGTAATAATGGATATATTGTAGGGAAGCTTCCTTGCTAAGGAAATATACACTAGAACTCCCTAAACAACAATTAGCATCACCTCGCATCTAATCTTTGTAGTATCTAATGTCAGCATTGAACACAAAAATAGCATACCTTCGATTAGTGGCACAACTAGAAGTTCTATTACCTCTAATAAGAGAATTCAAAAAACTATGTTTGACTCGAAATTTGAATTGAGGCATAAACTAATTTTTGAATCAATTTTACTATGACACTAAAAGTTCCATAAATGTTAAGGGAATTTAACAATGTGAACATATACAAAACTATTTTATCTTATTTACGCAATATTATATCGCAACTAAAGAGAATCAATTAAACCCCTTCCAATAGTTAGCTCCACTTTTAATAACCACAACAAGAAATGAAATTTTACGTGACGACTTTTTTTGCTGGCTCATGTAGCCACAAAACAAAAGTGAGAGTTTTTGCGACGAATGTGCCATAAAAAATATTGAAGTGAGCACTAGTCATTATTATGACTTCCGTTGTTAGCTTAAAATATATATGCAAGTTTTAAAATTATTTAATACTATGTAACTCGTACGAAGTTCTCCAAAAATATACATATTTTTTAAAGTATATGACATGAGCTTATATATATTTTTTGAAAATTTCAAGCAACATAAATTTGAAGAAGAATGTATCTTACTTTGCTTTCGTGGCCTTTGTTTTGTGAGGCTAAATGCTCGCCATGAAAATGCTAAAATATTACTTAGAATGTTGTATTAATTAAAATTTGAGATACTATGAAAAATCATAATAGATAGGTAATGGCATGGTTAGTGGCTAATAACTAGAAGTACAATTAATTAATCTATAAATATTTGCAAAACGTAAAAAGCAAAAAGAAAATTGAAGTGAATGTATACGTAGTTGAACATCAATAAAGAAAAGGGAGTTACTAAATTATGTCTTGCATTTTGATTATTTATTGGAAGTATATAAAACTAATGCTTTCTCTAGTTCAAAATATTTGTCGAATTTGATATTTACACGTCCCTTAATATACATTGTCTAGGAGAGTATTTGTCTCTGAGATTTCGATCATAGTTGTCACGCCCTGACCCTACACCCTGGACATGGCCGACACTCGAGAACCATTGCTGGCCCAATCGAACCCTTGGTCTGGCTCAACTCTCAGCGTAAGTCTAAGTAAAGTGAAATGGAATCACACAAACAACTCAACTCATAAGAAAAGTAGTTAACTCAAAATACTCAAATGAACATAAGTGTTCAACTCACAATCTTTAAAACATTAACAAGGGAAATGAAAGAAAGACTCTTTAAGTACAACTGCCTATCTATGAAGCCTCTAATACTATGAAGGATTTCGGGAAAAGACCCCCGATCATCCTAAATAAACTGAAATAATAGAAATAAATAAGGGATCTTCCGGAAGCAAGGAGGCTCACCAAAGCTAACTCAAACTGCTATGGTATCAACGAAGCGCCCGTTGATGACCTTGATCTCCTGTATCTGAATCATAAAATAATGCAGGCCAAATGACATCAGTACATTCATAGTACGAGCATGTAAGGGAAAACATTGAAAATAACATGAAATCTTGAACTTGGAAAGAAGGAGTCATACTCACTTCAACTTTACTCAACTCAACCTCAATTCATGGTTACTCAACTCAATGCAGTATAAAAACCACAATAAAGATTCAGTTTATATAAAGCATTTAAAATACTAGACAACAACCTAATGTATTTAAAAATACAATAATAACTCAGTTTGTATGGAAAGAAATCAATTAACTCAATTTGGAAGATTCTCTAACCGACAACCATCACTATGAGCTATGTGATGATACATCGCTTCACCCACGTTGCCAAAACTGTCTTATACCTTGCTGGTGTATAAGACATCCTCAACTAAGTAGATCCACTAAGTTGTGCTTAAAAATTATGACCCTTTCTACCCACGTTGTCTACATGGTTTATGAGAACTCTTTGTCGTATGAACTCGTCCCTATATCGGTGCTCAATACTACTTCCAAAAATATACTCAGCTCATATGTTTAAAAATATTTTCTCATCCTCAAGCTTTGAGATTATTACTCAAAAGGTTCCCTTAAAAGAGATTATACTCAAAAACTCCTTGTGAGCTCATTTGAAAATCGATGTTTCCCCTCATTTTAAATATAAAAATATTTACTCTTGGGAATACTTAGTTCCCATATATTCATTTTGAAAAATAAAATTCAACTCTCCTCATACTCAAACTCAAGTACTCAAGTCTTAAAAAAGTTTTAAAAGATTATTAAAGACTTCTCAAAATGACTCGAAAGAACTCTCAAGACTTTAGTCTTAACACTTCCTTGAATTTGAATTATGAATTCAAGGGTTATGATTCATGTTATGAAGGATCTCTCAATTATTAGATATAGTTTAGCGTAATTAGAATTAGAAAGGAGTAAAGGTACATCTTAAAGGAACTCAGATGG
This sequence comes from Solanum microdontum, assembly GCA_036250385.1. Classification (NCBI taxonomy): domain Eukaryota; kingdom Viridiplantae; phylum Streptophyta; class Magnoliopsida; order Solanales; family Solanaceae; genus Solanum; species Solanum microdontum. The sequence continues at coordinate 16,713 of JAJONQ010000272.1, read as the reverse complement.
GTCAAACGACGGATGTAGAACTGGGGCAGGTGACCCTAGCGCAGTGAGTGGCGCAGGGCAGCAATCCCTAAACTTCAGAGGCACAGTTTTGGTGCACTGCTAGCGTGGTGTGCTAGTCTCTGTGTAACACCCTAGAAATTTTTTGAGCTAAGACTCGAACAATTCTTCGTTACGAGTAAGATTTTACCATGGAATTTAAAATTTTCTTAAGTTTTAAGGTCACTAGATGAAGCACCTTGAGTTCCAAAAAGAACTAAAGAGAATTCCTTCAAGTCATTCCTAAGTTCTTTTAAGTTTTGGGTCAACTTCAAACGACCATAACTTTTAGCACAGAATGAGTTAGGAGACTCATACGATATCAAATGAAATATCTCTGAGTCCTCTTTCCAACGCCATTGACTTTGCTAATTTTTGAGCTCGTATGAGGGAGACATGCCCTTTTTAAGTCAGGATATCCATTTAAGGAACATTACTCAAAAATAGGAGGGGTATTTTAGTCTTTTCCTTATCCCCACTTATTCTATACGTGAATTATACCTATTTAAAGGTCTAAAATGGTTAGAATCAGTATCATTCATTCCAAAAAGAATTTAGGGTTTTAGAGAGAAGATTGTAGAGGAGAAAAAGCTCAAAGTTTCAAGCGTTCATTCAAGAAATTCAAGATTTCGACAAGAACTTAGTTCTTTAAGGTATGTAAGCTTCCATAGTGTTGAGTTTCTCATCCAAACTCCAATCATGAGTTTTTTCTGGGGGAATCTATCCATAAATATTTACCAATCTAAGTTCTTGTTGAGTTCTTGATGAGTTCTTTTGCGAATCTATCCGTAAATTCTGCATGAACTCCATAAATTGAGTATCTTTGAGAGAAGTAGTATCTTCAAGTTCTAATATAACATCTCGCTAATTAAAAGGACTAGAAATAGTTAGAATTAGAAATAGTCATTTTAGGAAAGATTAATGAAAAATCTGAAAATTTGTTAAGTTATGTTAAGTTTGGGTTTTTAGTTAACTTCAAATGATCATAACTCCTAGCTCAGGATGATTTAGTTGTGCTTCTAGATACTGTAGGAAATATCTTCGAATTATCTTTCCAATGCAGCCAATTTTGTGTGATTCCTAGTTCATATGAGTGAGATATGACCATTGGAAGTTGGGATGTTTAGATAAGGAAAGTGTGATCCGGATTTTGGAAGGGTAGTTTGGTCTTTTCCTTACCAAATTACTTTATTTGTTTTTAGGAGTTTAATTGGGGTCTAAACTGAACTTGGTCAGTTTACACTTTTGAAAACTAAGTTAGGGTTTTGAGAGAAGAGAAAAGAAGAGGAGAAAATAGGAGAAGGAGCAAGAATCGTCAAGTTCTTCAAGAATCACTTGTGGATTTCGTCAAGGGGTGATCCGTACGAGGTATGTGATATCACATAGCATTGGGTTAGTTCACCCATGTGCCGATCATGATTCAATTTGGTGAAGTTATATTGATTACAAAATAAATCCTATGAGTTCTTGATGTAAATTCATTTGAAACCGTATGGGTTCTTGTTGCTGAAGTTTCTTGAGGTTGATTCATGTATTTAGGTGTGATTTTGATTTGAATCTTGTATATATTGAGGATATAGTCGAATCTAACTGTTCGGGGAAAGAACCAAGTGGAAATAGGGGGTTTAAAGTTGAAAAACGAGCAAGAAAAGTCGCAGTGCACCAGAGCAGGGGCCTGAGGCGCCTCCCCAGCCAGAGCGCCCCAAAAGGGTCTCTATAATTTGGGCTCTGGGGTGCCGCACCAGCTAGAGCACCCCAACCTAGCCCCTGAAATTGAAGGGCTGGCGCCCCACGCCTCTCAGAGCGCCAGGGATGCCATTTCTTCCCATTTCTCCCCTATCTTTCCGTACTAGTTCCTTAGCAACGTACCTATGTTTTCAAACTGATTCCAACACTATAAGGCACGTCTAAATATCATGAAATCATCCATAAACATGAGATCATGAACCTTGAATCCATAATTCAATTCAAGGAAAATTAATAGTCAAGTCTAGAAGTTAAGAATTAAGTCAAGAGAAGTTCATAAAGTTTTCAAAAGTCTTTCACAAACGTTTTAAGACTTGAGCTTCAAGTTTAATAAAGAAGTAAGAGTAAGAGTTCATTTCTTCAAATATTATACGGGAACTATGTATTCCCAAGAGTTAAAATGTTTTCACATTTGAGCAAGAAAGGGAAACACCGATTTCCAAGAGAGCTTTTAAGATAAGTTTTGAGTAATTATCTCAAACCAAAGAAAGAGTTTTGTTTTAAAAACATATGAGCTAAATATATTTTTGGAGTAGTATTGAGCACGGATATGGAGATGCGAGTTCATAAGAACTCATGTCTCTATAAGCTATGGAGCCATCATGGGTAGAAAAGGATCATACTTTTTAGATGAGTCCTTAGTACTTTATAGCATAGACGAGTGGATCCACTTAATTAAGGCATTCTATATGACGGCAAAGGATAGGAAAGTTCTGGAAACGTGGGTAAGATGTTGTATCACCACTTAGGCTCAGAGTGGTGGTTGTCGGTTAGAGAAACTCCCACATAAACTATGTTACTTTATTATATGAGTAAATTGATTTTTTATTGAATTTATTTAACAAATTGAATTGATACCTACTTCTTTAAATGCATTGTACAACTGCACCCTATTTATTATTGAGTACCTTACATTTGAGTTAAGTTTTTCACGAGTTGAGTGAAGCCAAAGTAAGTGTTTCTTTCAGATTCCTTTCAAGCTTATGATATGTATAGTATTGCCCTCTCATACTCGTACATTCACTATATTGATGCCCTTTGTGCTTCATCTTTTTATGATGCAGATACAGCTAACTAGGATCAGCATCCAGCGCCTCGTTGATCCAGTGGAGCACTTAGAGTCTGTTGGTGAGCCTCCTTTCTTTCCAGAGGGCTACTTTTTACATTGCTTTCTGGTATTTCAGTTGTTAGGATGATTTGGGGTCTTGTCCTAACATCTTTCTTTGTTTTAGAGGCTTCATAGATGAGTAGTTATAATTCTTTAGTCTTATCCATTGCAGATGTTGTTTAAAGCCTTGAGTTTGCCTTATTAGCTAGATTGAATGTTCTATTAAAGACATTCTAAGTTTTATTCATAAGTTTCTTGTTTGAGATTATTTCTTATGTTTAAGTCTTCCACTGAGTAAGTAAGCTAGGCCAGGATTCACTTGGGGCCAGAAATGTATCTGAAGTGCCAGTCCCGCCAAGGGAGTAGGCTTGGGGCGTGACAAACTTGGTATCAGAGCACAGAGTTCAAGAGTCCTGGGGAGTCTATGAAGCCGTGCCTGTAGAGTCCTACTTATCGGTGTGAAGCGTACCATATCTATAATTAGGAGGCTGCGACACTTAGAAAATTCTCACTTATTTCACAGCCATTTCGTGCGATAGAGTTCATCTCTATAAAGTCTCTTTCTAATTCGTGCTTGCGCATGTTTTTCAGTTAACCATGCCTCCACAAAGAGCCGTCTAAGGTCGTCTTGCTAGGAGGAATTTTAAGGAGCAATGGGGACCTAATGCCTCTAAAGTGCAACCCTAAGGGGAAGTTACGAATGTGAAGTTCAAGGAAGCGATAAGAATGTTGAGTCAAGTTGTGACCAACCAAGTTGGGAAGAGAGAAAACCGACAAGAAGGGAATGATACTTTGAGGATTCCTGAGTTCTTGAAGATGAATCCTCCAAGTTTCACTAGTTCAAGCACTTTTGATGATCTAGAGAACTTTATTGAGGAGCTGAAAAAAGTATTTGAGGTCATGCACATTGATGATGTTGAGCGAGTTGAACTAGCTGCATATCAACTGAAGAATGTTGCTAGGACTTGGTTTGACCAGTGGAACAAGGGTAGAGCTGAGGGATCACTACCTGCGAGTTGGGCTTGTTTTGAGGAGGCCTTCTTGGGGCGTTTCTTTCCCCGAGAACTGAGAGAGGCCAAGGAACGAGAGTTTCTCACTCTTAAGCAAGATAAATTAAGTTTTCATGAGTATGGTTTAAAGTTCACCCAACTGTCCCAATATGCTCCGGAGATGGTTGCGGATATGAGAAGAAGGATGAGTCTTTTTGTTGCTGGGTTGTCTCCTCTGTCAAGCAAAAAGGGCAAGGCAGCTATGCTAATTGGGGACATTGATATAGGGAGGTTGATGGTTTATGTGCAGCAGACTGAGGAAGAGAAGTTGAGAGATAGAGAGGAGTTTAGAAACAAGAAGGCTAAGACAAGGAATGCGTCTGGGCAGTAGAGAAATAATGTGAATCGGGTTTCTTTCCAACAAAAGCAAAAGGAACCTGCTCCATCACCTGCTAGTATACCTCTACCCAGAAATAAAGGTGAGTACAATAGTCAGAATTCGCAGCCTTCCATAGTTAGACCTGCACAGTCTCAAGGTAGTGTGGCAGAAGGATGTAACTGGGCTCCTTCATGTGCTAAGTGTGGTAGAACCTATCCAAGAAAATGTCGTGATGGCTCCACAGGTCATTTTAAGTGTGGACAAGAGGGTCACTTCATGAAAGATTTCCCTAAGAATCGGCAAAGTAATGTGAATCAAGGCAATAGAGTCCAATCTTCATCAGTTGCTCCACCAGACAGGGCTACACCTAGAGGAGCTACTTCCAGTATTGCGGAGGAGCAAACCGCCTTTATGCGATCACTAGTCGCCAAGAGCAAGAAAATTCTTCAGATGTTGTTACTAGTATGATCAAAGTCTTTACTCTTAATGTTAATGCTTTTCTAGACCCAGGAGCAAGTTTATCTTTTGTGACTCCTTATGTTGCAAATAATTTTGATGTTCTTCATAAGAAACTCTGTGAACCCTTTTGTGTTTCTACACCTATTGTGGAGTTTATTCTAGCTGAGCGACTATATCGTGATTGTGTCATTTCCATCAATCACAAGGTCACCATGGCTAATTTAGTTGAATTAGACATGGCAGATTTTGATATTATTCTTGGAATGGACTGGCTTCATCTCTGTTATGCCTCCATTGATTGTAGAACTTGAGTTGTCAAGTTTAAGTTTCCAAATGATCCAGTCCTAGAGTGGAAAAGTAGTTCAACAATGCCTAAGGGTCATTTTCTTTTGTACCTTAAGGCAAGATAGTTAGTTTCCAAGGGGTGTGTCTATCAGTTAGTCCGAGTTAATGACTCTAGCATTAAGATACCTCATATTCAGTCAGTTTCAGTACTAAAAGAGTTTCCAGACGTCTTTCCTGATGATCTACCCGGAGTCCTTCCTGAGAGAGAAATACACTTCGGTAAACATTCTTCCTGATACTCGTCCTATCTCTATTCATCCAAATATAATGGCACCAACAGAGTTGAAAGAGTTAAAAGAACATTTGAAATATCTCCTTGATAAAGGTTTTGTTCGACCAAGTGTCTCACCTTGGGATGCTCTACTCTTATTTGTGAGAAAGAAAGATGGTTCCCTTAGAATGTGTATAGATTATTGCCAGTTGAACAAGGTTACCATAGAGAATAAGTATCCTATTCCGAAAATTTTTTAACTTTTCGATCAGCTTCAGGTTTCTACTTGTTTCTCTAAGATAGACCTCAGATCAGGCTACTATAGGTTAAGAGTGAGGGAATGTGATATTCCAAAGATAGCCTTCAGGACCCGTTATGGTCATTATGACTTTCTGGTTATGTCATTTGGTTTGACCAATGCGCCTGCCGCATATATGGACCTTATGAATAGAGTATTTAAACTTTACTTAGATATGTTTGTTATCGTATTCATTGATGAAATACTAATATATTCGAGGAATGAAGAAGATCATGCTAGTCATCTCAGAATAGTTCTCCAAACTGTAAAGGGTAGAGAGTTGTATGTCAAGTTCTCCAAGTGTGAATTTTTGCTTGATTCTGTGGACTTGTTAGGCCACATTGTGTCTGGAGAAGGAATTAAAGTTGTTACTCAAAAAATAGAGGTAGTGTAGAATTGGCCTGCACCTACATCTCCAACTAATATTAGAAGTTTCTTGGGTTTGGATGGCTATTATAGGAGGTTCGTAGAGGGGTTCTCATCTATTTCATCCCCTTTGACCAACTGAACTCAGAAAATAGTGAAATTTCAATGTTCTGAAGCTCATGAGAAAATCATACAGGAATTGAAAAATAGGTTGTCTACTGCCCCAGTTTTGACCTTACCAGAAGGTACTCAAGGTTTAGTGGTATATTCTGATGCGTCTAGAGTTTTTTTGGGTTGCGTGTTAATGCATAATTTCAAGGTTATAGCTTATGCCTCTAGACAGTTGAAAGTTCATGAGAGGAACTACCCAACACATGATCTAGAGTTGGTTGTCGTAGTATTTTCTTTAAAAATATGGCGCCATTATCTTTATGGTGTTCATGTGGATATGTTCACCAATCACAAGAGTCTTCAATAGGTGTTTACTCAGAAACAGCTTAATCTCAGAGAAATGAGGTGGTTAGAATTACTTAGGGATTATGACATGAGTATTCTTTATCACACACGTAAGGCTAATGTTGTTGCTGATGCTTTGAGCAGGTTGTCTATGGTTAGTACCACCCATTTTTAGGAAGAGAAGAAAGAGATAGCAAGAGATGTGCGATTGGGAGTTAGACTAATGGATTCCACAGAAGGAGGAGTAATGGTGATGAATGGGGCTGAATCATCTTTAGTGTCGGAAGTGAAAGGAAAGCACGATCAAGACCCCATTTTGCTTGAATTGAAGGCACTTGTTCATAAGCAAATATTAATGGCTTTTGAACAAGGGGGAGATGGTGTATTGAGGTATCAAGGTAGATTGTATGTACCAAGGTTGGATGAACTCCAAGAGAGGATCATGGAGGAAGCTCACAGCTCCAGATATTCTATCCATCCAGGTACCACAAATATGTATCGTGATTTGAGAGAAGTTTATTGGTGGAGTAGTATGAAGAAGGGCATTGTAGAGTGTATTGCTAAGTTTTCGAATTGCCAAAAAGTTAAAGTAGATCATCAAAGGCCCGGAGGTTTGGCTCAAAATATAGAACTCCCAGAATGGAAGTGGGAGATGATCAATATGGAATTTATAACAGGTTTTCCAAGGTCTCTCAGGCAAAATTATTCTATTTGGGTGATTGTTGAGAGTGACAAAATCAGCCCACCTTTTGCCGGTAAGACTACCCATTCAGCCGAAGATAATGCTAAGTTGTATTTTCAAGAGGTGGTTAGACTCCATGGGGTTTCGGTCTCCATTATTTCAGACAAAGGTGCGCAATTTACTGCATAGTTTTTAGAAGTCATTCCAAAAAGGATTGGGTTCAAAGGTGAACTTAAGCACTACCTTTCATCCTCAGATAGATGGTCAAGCAGAGTGCACTATTCATACCTTAGAGGATATGTTGAGGGCTTTTGTGATTGATTTTAAAGGTAATTGGGATGATCACCTTCCACTTACTAAATTTTCTTACAACAATAGTTACCATGATAGCATCCAAATAGCTCTGTATGAATCTCTCCGTGGGAGAAGATGCAGATCTTCTATTGGATGGTTTGAAGTTGGTGAAGCTGGGTTGATAGGACCAAATTTAGTTCATCAAGCTATGGAGAAGGTAAAAGTAATTCAAGAGATGTGAAAACAGCGCAGGGTTGTCGGAAATCCTACACTGATGTTAGGAGGAGAGAGTTAGAATTTGAAGTAGATGATTGGGTCTACTTGAAGGTTTTATCCATGAAGGGTGTTTTGAAATTTTTAAGAAGGGGAAGCTTAGTCCCCGGTATATTGGTCCTTACCGAATATCCAAGAGGATTGGCAATGTGGCTTATGAGTTGGAGCTACCACAAGAGTTAACTGCGGTTCATCCGGTATTTCATATTTCCATGTTGAATAAGTGCATGGGAGATCCTTTACTTATCATACCAACTGAAGATATTAGTATCAAAGATAGCTTATTCTTTGAGGAGATTTCGGTTCAAATTCTAGATCGCCAAGTTTGCAAGTTGAGGACTAAGGAAGTAGCATCAGTCAAAGTTCTTTGGAGGAGCCAATTTGTTGAGGAAGCTACTTGGGAAACTGAAGAAAATATGAAGAAGAGGTATCGACATCTCTTTGAAACAGGAGAAAATCCAAATCAAGGTACTAATTCTCTTCTTAGTACTGTATAATTTATATACTTTATGTGCTAGATTTGATTGTTGGGTGTTTGAAGTGAATAATTGATGTTACACCCTTAGCCTAGTAAGAGTAACCTCATTCGAGGATTAATGTTCCCAAGGGGAAGATATTGTAACATCTCGCCAATTGAAAGGACTAGAATGATTTAGAATTGTAAATAGTCATATTAGGAAAGAATGAAAAATTTGAAAATTTGTTAAGTTATGTTAAGTTTGGGTTATTAGTCCATTTCAAATGAACATAACTCCTAGCTCAGGATGTGTTAGGTGTGCTTCAAGATACCATAGGAAATATCTTGGATTTATCTTCCCAACGCCGCTGAGTTTGCGCGATTCCGAGTTAGTTTGAGTGAGATATGGCCATTGAAAGTTGGGATGTTCAAATAAGGAAAGTGGAATCTGGATTTTGGAAGGGTAGTTTGGTCTTTTCCTTACCAAATTACTTTATTTCGTTTTTAGGAGTTTAATTGGGGTCTAAACTGAACTTGGTCAGTTTACGGTTTTGAAAATTAAGTTAGGGTTTTGAGAGAAGCGAAATGAAAAGGAGAAAAGAGGAGAAGGAGCAGGAATCATCAAATTCTTCAAGAATCGCTTGTGGATTTCGTCAAGGGGTGATCCGTACGGGGTATGTGAGATCACATAGCATTGGCTTTGTTTGCCCACGCGCCAATCATGATTCAATTCAGCGAAGTTATATTGATTTGAAAGTAAATCCTATGAGTTTTTAATGTAAATTCGTTTGAAACATTATGGGTTCTTGTTGTTGAAGTTTCTTGATGTTGATTCATGTATTTAGGAGTGATTTCAAGTTGAATCTTATATATATCAACGATATAGTCGATTTTAAGTGTTTGGGGAAAGAACTAAGTTGAAATAGTGGGTTTAGATTTGAAAAACGAGCAAGCAAAGTGGGAGTGGACCTAGGCAGGGGCCTGGGGCACCACCCTAGCCAGAGCGCCCCAAAAGTGTCACACCCCAAGCCTACACCCTGGGTGGGACTGACACTCGTGAACCATTGCTAGCCCCAAGTGAACCCTTGGCCTGGCTTACTTACTCAGTGGAAGACGCAACTTATCAAACATAACTCATATAAAACTTAGAATGTTATAAAGAAAACATTCAACTAGCCAATTAGGCAAACTCAAGTCTCAACATAAGATAATGAAAATGAAAAGACTAAAGAACTAACATCTGACTGTCTATGAAGCCTCTAAACAACTGAGTTGTATGTCAGGACAAAACCCACGACATCCTAATGAACTAATGGATCCTCGGAAAGCAAGGATCCTCACCACAAGACTCTGAGTGCTCAACTGGATCAACGATACGCTGGATGCTGATCCTAGTTACATGTGGTTGCATCATAAGAAGATAAAGGCCAAATGGCATCAGTACATTGAATGTACGAGTATGCAAGGGAAATTCTAAAACAAGACATAAGCTTGAAAGGAACTGAAGAACTTACCTCGCTCAACTTAACTCCACATAAGTGAACTCATTTCAATATAAAGCAGTTTAAAACAAGTACAATATAAAGAAAAGTTATTTAAACCATGGATGTCAATTCTGCATGTATGTAAAAATACAATATAACTCTGAGATGTATGTAGAAATACAAATAAACTATGTATATAAGAATACAATTACTTTTCTGGGAGTTTCTCTAACAGACAACCATCACGTAAGAGCTATTGTGATGATACAACATTTTGTGTCACGCTTCCAGGATCATCCTATACCTTGCCGAGGGTATAGAACCTAAACCACTAAATGGATCCACTAGTCTATGCTCAAAAGCACTAAGGAATCATCTAAAAAGTCTAACCCCTTTTCTACCCATGGTGGCTACATGGTTTATGGGGGTTGTGAGTTGTCTGAACTCTCTCCCATATCGATGCTCAATACTACTCCCAAAATATGATACTAGCTCTTATGTTTAAAAACAAACTTCTTTCTGTGATTTGAGATAATTTCTCAAAAACATAGCTCAAAGGCTATCTTGGAAACCAAAGTTTCCTCTGTTGCTTATTTAGAAAGCGATTACTCTTTTCTGAAAACTAGCTCAAAGGCCCTCTGGAAATAAAAGTCTCCTTTTCTTGTTGAAATGTGAAAACATTTTAAAACTGTTTGGAAATACATAGTCCCCATATATTTCTTTGAAGAAATGAACTTCAATCTTTAATCTTTACTTTTTACTCAACTTGAACATTAAGTCTTAAAACAAAGTTAACACATTTGGAAAAGACTTTTGGAAAACTATAAGAACTCTTCTTGACTTGATTCTTACTTTTCTTGACTTTGATCTTAACTTTCCTTGAATTGGATTATAGATTCAAGGTTCATGATCTCATATTTATGGATGATTCCATGATGTTTAGACGTACCTTAAAGTATAGAAATCGATTGGAAAACATAGGTACGTTACTAAGGAACTAGTACGGAAAGAAGGGGAAAAAGGGGTGAACTGGCGTCATTGGTGCTTTGAGAGGCGTGAGGTGCCAGATACCAAAGTTCAGAGAACCCTTCTTGGGGTTCTGTGAGGGGTGACGCCCCAGAGGCAATAGATTAGAGAATTCTGCTTGGTGCTATGAGAGGGGCGATGCCCCATGCCCCTGCCCAGGTGCCTCCGACTTTTCTTCTTCGTTTTTCAACTGTAAACCCCATATTTCGACCTGGTTCTTTCCCCAAACACTTGGAATCAACTATACCATCAATATATGAAAGATTCTAATTGAATTCAAACCTAAAATGATGGATTCGGATCAAACAACTCCTCAACAATTTCAATGAATCAAGAATTTGAAGGAACTTAAACAAACCCAAAACGAACTCAATTTCTAAGCTTTCAAGAACTTAAATTCGCTGAAATAAATCATGATTGGCGCATGGATGAACTAACCCAATGCTATGTGATCTCACATACCTCGTAGGGATTAGCCCTTGACAAAATCAACAAGCGATTCTTGAAGAACTTGACGATTCTCGCTCCTCCTCCTTTCTTTTCTCTCAAAACCCTAACTCTTTTTCCAAAAGCTTAAACTGACTAAGATCAGTTTAGACCCCAACAATTACCCAAAAATGAAATAAAATAATTGGGTAAGTAAAAGACCATAACGCCCTTCAAAAATCTGGTTTAGACTTTCCTTATTTGAACAACCAACTTCAAATGGGCATATCTCACTCATACGAACTAAGAATCGGGCAAAATCAGAGGCGTTGGAAAGATTATTCCAAGATCTTTCCTATGATATCTAGAAGCATACCTAACTCATCCTGAAGTAGGAGTTATAGTCTTCTGCAGTTGACCAAAAAATCAAACTTAACCTTAACCGAATTTTCCATATTTTCCTTCTTTCCAAAATTGGCTCTTTCTAATTCATGTTCTTTCTAGTTACGGGGTGTTACAATATCTCCCCCTTGGGAACATTCGTCCTTGAATGAGCCTACTCTTAGGATGCTAAAGGCGTCACATTAAACATTAAGTTTAAACACCCAACAAGCACAATGCAAACACAACATGCAAACTTATAAATTAAAGTGTACTATAAAAAGGATTAGTACTTTAATTTGGAACTTCTCCGGACACAAAAATGTTGATATCTCTTTTTCATTTCCTCCTCAACTCCCCAAGTAGCTTCCTCAACAAATTTGTTCCTCCAAAGAACTTTGACTGATGCTACCTCTTTTGTTCTCAACTTGCGAACTTGGCGATCTAGAATCTAAACCGGAATCTCTTCATAAGATAAGCTATACTTGATTCGAATATCTTCAGTTGGTATGATCAATGAAGGATAGCCCATGCACTTCTTCAACATAGAGATGTGAAATATCAGATGAACCGCGGCCAACTATTATGGTAGCTCCAACTCGTAAGCTACATTACAAACCCTCTTGGATATTCTGTAAGGGCCAATATACCGGGGACTCAGCTTCCCCTTCTTGCCAAATCTCATAAAACCTTTCATGGGTAAAACTTTAAAGTATACCCAATCATCTAATAAAAAATCTAACTCCCTTCTCCTAACATCGGTGTACGATTTCTTGTTGCGCGATTTTTGTAACACCCCATATTTTACGTGTACAAGTCCTACACGTATGGAACTTGATTTAGCTTGGTGGTATAATTAATGAACTTGATTCCCTAGATGAATGGTGACAATAAAGAGGCTATAAGGGTAACTCCCGTACGTTGCAATAATGCACGATCGAGTGAACATCAAATTTTAGAAGTATTTAAATTCTGGATCGAAGGGCAATATGTAAGTCTAAAATTTAAGGTGATCAAGTGTATATAAGTTTTGAGTTAAACTAAGGAGATTACGCTTGGAAAATGAATAAAAGAATTGAGGTGCTTCTTGGACTTTATAAAGCTAGCAGGTGTCACCTACTTGCTTAGCTCAAATGGGCTAGGTAGATGGGGAAGATTAGTTTATGCATTAGTGGGCTCAGTTGAGGCCCAAATTAAATAAAAAGGAAAAGGGAATGGAGATGAGGCCTCACACCAATCTGTCCAAGTCCAACTACTTGAGCCCAATAAAGACTAAAGCCCAAATTAAGGGTATAATTTTGGCCCATGGCTTAATATTAGAAAGGGGAAAGATTTCAGCCCAAGATAAGTACATAAAGGGCCCATTTTGTGTATATATAATTCCAAGCAGATGCATCACCTACTTGGACCAATTTGACAAATTAGTGGTTGATATTAAAACTTAAGAGGTGGGGAAAAATAAGACCTTTATAATCCCCAACTTGCTGGCCATTTCCTCACTTTTAAGAATAGATAAAAAATCATATTTATCTCTAAGCTTCTCCTTTCTCTATCAAAGCATAGCGGCAGCCACAAGTTTCCTAGGGTTCTTAGTTAAACCCAAGCCCTTGCAAGGGAAGCTCAACTTAGTGAAGAGTTAAAGTTAAAAGAAAACGAGTTATAAGAATTAAGGTAAAGTGACTGACACTAACTATGTCTTCCTTAAACACGAGTCTAAGTATGATATTTTAAGTATACTGTATACTGTTATATACAGTGTATGGAACTTCCAACTTGGAAATGGGACATGATCAACATGGATTTTGTCACTGTTTGCCTTGCTCGTTTCGTAAGTTTGACTCCATATGGGTAATAGTTGATATACTCACCAAGTCAACACATTTCTTGTCAGTTAAGATTGATTATACAGCTGAAGAGTATGCAAAGTTATATATTAAAGAGATAGTTCGGCTACACGGGGTTCCAATCTCTATTATATCTGATCGAGGAACTCAATTTACTGCAAAGTTTTGGAAATCATTCCAAAAGAGTTTGGGAACACAAGTTAATTTAAGTACAGCCTTCCACCCTCAAAAGGATAGGCAAGAAGAACGCACAATCCAAACACTTGAGGATATGCTTCGAGCTTGTGTTTTAGACTTCAAAGCTAGCTGGGATGATCATTTGCCACTTATTGAGTTTGCCTACATTAATAGTTATCATTCTAGTATCAAATTGGTACCTTATGAAGCTCTATATGGAAGGAAGTGCAGATCACCAATTGGCTGGTTTGAAGTACGCGAAACTGTTTTATTTGGACCAGACCTTGTTCTTCAAGCTATGGAAAAAGCTAAGGTGATACAACAATGGCTAGCAACAGCTCAAAGCCGACACAAATCATATGCAGATGTTAGAAGAAGAGAATTAGAGTTTTCTATAGAAGATTGGGTGTTTTTGAAATTATCGCCAATGAAAGGGGTAATGAGATTTGGTAAAAAGGGAAAGTTGAGTCCACGCTATATAAGGCCATATAAGATTATTCGAAGAGTTGGCCAAGTTGCATATGAGTTAGAGCTACCTCAGGAGCTTTCAGCAGTTCATCCGGTGTTTCTTGTCTCAATGCTTCGGAAGTGCGTAGGTGACCCATCCTATATCACTCCTATTGAAGATGTACAAGTTACAGGGGATCTCACCTATGAAGAAGTACCTATTGCTATTCTAGATCGTTAGGTTAAAAAGCTAAGGAATAAAGAAATGGCCTTAGTAAAGGTGCTTTGGAGGAACCAACAAGTAGAAGAAGTAATGTGGGAAGGTGAGGAAGCGATAAAATCCAAGTACCCTTATTTATTTGAACCTAAAGGGGAAGTCCAAGGTGCAGAATGGGGGCATTAAGAGGTACGCATGAAAGGGTATTTATTATGTGGTTAACAGTTGATTTAAACTAAGGTTTGAACTTATTTAAGCTTTTTGATTATCCTAGCATTCGAGGATGAATGTTCCTAAAGAGGGGAGGATGTAACACCCCGTATTTTACGTGTACAAGTCCTACACATATGGAACTTGATTTAGCTTGGTGGTATAAGTAATGAACTTGATTCCCTAGATGAATGGTGACAATAAAGAAGCCATAAGGGTAACTCCCATACGTTGCAATATTGCATGACCGAGTGAACGTCAAATTTTAAACGTATTTAAATTCTGGATCGAAGGGTTATATGTAAGTCTAAGAGTTAAGGTGATCAAGTGTATATAAGTTTTTAGTTAAACTAAGGAGATTACGCTCGAAAAACGAATAAAACAATTGAGGTGTTTATTGGACTTTATAAAGCTAGCAGGTGTCACCTACTTGCTTAGCTCAAATGGGCTAGGTAGATGGGGAAGAATATTTTATGCATTAGTGGGCTCACTTGAGGCCCAAATTAAATAAAACGGAAAAGGGAATGGAGATGTGGCCTCACACCAATCTGTCCAAGTCCAATTACTTGAGCCCAATAAAGACTAAGGCCCAAATTAAGGGTATAATTCTAGCCCATGGCTTAATATTAGAAAGGGGAAAGATTGCAGCCCAAGATGAGTACATAAAGGGCCCATTTTGTTTATATACAATTCCAAGAAGATGCATCACCTACTTGGACCAATTTGACAAATTAGTGGTTGATATTAAAACTTAAGGGGTGGGGAAAAATAAGACCTTTATAATCCCCAAGTTGCTGGCCATTTCCTCACTTTAAAGAATAGATAAAACATTCAGATTTCTCTCTAAGCTTCCCCTCTCTATTTCAAAGCATAGCAGCAGCCACAAGTTTCCTAGGGTTCTTCGATAAACCCAAGCCCTTGCAAGGGAAGCTCAAGTTATTGAAAAGTTAAAGTTAAAAGAAAATGAGTTATAAGAATTAAGGAAAAGTGATGGACACTATCTTTGTCTTTCTTAAACACGAGTCTAATTATGATATTTTAAGTATATAGTTTATAAGAACTCGTGGGATGATGATGGGAAACTATGGTTTCACGTCCACTATTGTATGTTGGATTGTTAGGACTGATTTGGGACAAGGTGATGTGTAAACATATTGGGGATAACTTGGTTGATGTCTGGAAAGGGTGTAAATTGTTGATATTGAACTATAGTTGTGAAGTGTACAAATGCAATAAAAGAAGGCGAGGTTGAAAGAACACCCTTAGTTTGGTAATTACGGGTTTGCTGCCCGAGCATTATTGTTGAGTGAGATTGAATTGCCTAACCATGTTTAGTAACTACTAATACTAGTTTATCACCTACTCTATTGTAGATAAGTATTTCAAAAGAAAGGAAGGTACTTCAAGGTAACTACAAGGTGGTACAACAAGGTATGTAAGGCTTTTCGATTTCCTACTAATTGGCATGAAATCTAGACTCGTCCTCGACACATAGAGGTAGCCTACCAGCTCCAATATGACTTATGACCTTATTCTCACTCTTTAACATGTCTGCATGTTCTAATACATGTTCTTTGTCAAATCTGTACATATACATTGAATACCCTGCACGAGTTCTCCTTTTAACTAAATAAGGTCCATATGTTATTTCAACTCCTATGCATTTTACTAATTGTGTAACTACTCTCTACGTTGTTGTTCTTGCATTATATGATTATTACATGTCACCTGTTGACTACATAGTCCCACAACTCAAAATGCTATGACCACTAAAAGAATCATCTCAAAGGTTAATGGAAAGATATTAAATGAATCTGCTTATTGATAGGTGGTATCCCAGGGGTGGAAGAATCACCTAGCATGGGTCGATCCCAATATTACGGGTGGTATCCCAGGGGTTAAAGAAAAGCCTATCATGGGTCAATCCCGATTTATATGTCTACCACAGATCAGTTGGTCATTTGTATTATATGTTCCGCACAGAGTGTAAAGTAAAGAATGATAAAGAACATAAAAGAATGTAAAATACCTGATTCCATAATATGTGCAAAGGTGGTCTTCTACCCTTACATTGGTATATGATTTCATTTCAGTTCTTATTTCACTTACAGTACCTGATGCCTTACATACTCAGCACATTCTCCCGTACTGACGTCTCTCTTGGGGGGACCTACAATTCATGCTGCAGGTACAGGAGCTAGTAGATCTCCCCAGTAGGAGAACAGTGAAACGACCCAAAAAATGCCCGAAAATATTCTTCGGAAACACCTATAATTGTAATTTCCATATATCTCAAAATCCGTTTCGTTTTTCAAAAATCCGACTTCATATTCTTGTTTAGGGGGTCAAATTGAGTGGGGAATGGGTCTAACCCAAATTTTAGAGCAACCGTATCAAAATCC
>JAJONQ010000271.1:0-70548 GCA_036250385.1 Solanum microdontum | reverse complement strand
CACATTTTTAAGAACTTTTGGGTCAAATTCAAATATAATCATTTCATTAAGTTCTCGACTCCAAACTCACATGTGAGGCTCTAGTTTCACTCTATCATTTTCCGAGTCGTTACAGATATATGATTGGGTCTAGCCGCTCGAGGACTCTCAATTCAAAGGCATCGAGGCGCTTATTAACGGCTTGGACCTTCTGGTCCATCATGCTCTCCATCTTTCGCTCTATTCTGACCTCAGACTCTGCTATCGACTTTTGCATCCATGGTCGGACATGGTGGAGCAGTGTGGCCATCTGAGCCTCCAATTTTTAAACCCTAGCCAATGGTACAACAACAACTCCTAAAGGCGGGATGGAAAATGATGAGCTAGGAGGCTGACTCACGGCTTGAGATGAGGAGGTCGAGACATCATCAGTGTGGGCTGGAGGAGCAGGATCACTTGCAAAATAATTAGCAAAGTCTGTGAACCAAGGAGTCAGATCATGAGAAGCAACCAATACCTGTTCATCTGGAAAAGCATCACTAATTTCAGCCCTATCACCAAGCTTTAGCATAGCCTCTTCCTCTTATCTGGACAAGTGATCGGCAACTTCATTTCCGGCCCCCTTTCTTTCCTTTACCACAAAATCAAACTCTTGCAGAAACAATACCCATCTAATCAACCTCGGTTTTGCATCCTTCTTCGCCATCAAATACCTCAAGGCAGAATGGTCAGTATGCACTATGACCTTAGTACTAAGCAAGTAGGATCAAAATTTCTCGAATGCAAAAACCACCGCAAGAAGTTTTTGTCACAGTATAATTCTTCTAGGCCACATTTAGAGCTTTGCTAGCATAGTAAATAGGATGAAGAATTTTCTCTCTCATTTGTCCTAATACTACACCAAGTGCCACTCCACTCACATCGCACATTACCTCAAACGGTTGTCCCCAATCCGGTGAAATAATAATAGGTGCAGTAACCAACTTCTCCTTCAACTCTCCAAATGCTCTTAGACAAGCATCATCAAAATCAAACTTATACTCATTTTCAAGCAGTTTGCACAATGGATGTGCAATTTTAGAGAAGTCCTTGATGAACCTCCTATAGAATCCTGCATGCCTAAGAAAACTTCTAACACCTTTTACAGAGATAGGTGGTGGAAGCTTTTCTATTACCTCTACTTTTGCTCTATCAACCTCAATGCCCTTCTCAGAAATCCGATGACCCAGAACTATCCCTTCTTTCACCATAAAGTGGCACTTCTCCCAATTTAGCACCAGATTGCAGTCTTCACACCTTTTAAGCACCTCAGCCAAATGATCCAGACATCGATCAAAAGAGTCACCTACCACAGAAAATCCATCCATAAATACCTCAATAGTGTCCTCTACCATATCAGAGAATATCGACATGATACAACGCTGGAAGGTCGCTGAAGTATTGCACAATCCAAATGGCATCTATTTGAAGGTGAAAGTCCCATAAGGGAAAGTGAATGTGGTCTTCTCTTGGTCTTCCGGAGCTATAGAAATCTTATTGTAGCCCGAATAACCATCAAGAAAACAAAACCAACCCTTACCTGCAAGTCTATCGAACATTTGATCCATGAATGGCATAGGGAAATGGTCCTTTTCTGTCCAAGCATTTAGCTTCCGGTAATCCATGCAGGCTCTCCATCCAGTCACGGTCCGCATTAAAACAAGCTCGTTTCTTTCATTAGGAACCATAGTAATCCCATATTTCTTGGGCACAGATTGAACAGGCCACACCCAACTACTATCTGCAATGGAATAGATAACTCCACCATCCAACCACTTGATAATCTCCTTTTTAACTACCACTTCCATAGGCGGATTTAATCTTTTCTGGTGCTCAATACTAGGCTTGTGATCTGGCATGAGTTGGATTTTGTAAGAACAGATACCAGGAGGGATCCCAATAATGTCCGCAATAGTCCACCTAATAGCTCGCTTGAACCTCTTTAACACAGAAACCAAACACTCTACTTTTCGCCCATTCAAATCTGTCGCAATGATGACTGGTAAAGTATCATCTTTTCCCAAGAATATGTACCTCAAATGTGATGGTAGAGCCTTAAGCTCCAATTTTGGTGCCTCCTCAACAAACGGCCTTGTGGGTGGGGACTCATGATTTTTTATGTCTATCTCCAGTTTCTTTAGTTTCGAACGATATTCGCACCTATCAAGTGTAGCGACCAACTCATCATACTCTTCAATACCATCACTCTCAAAGTTCATCATAACCGCTGCTAGTGCCTCAACACACAGTCTCTCTTCGATCTACACCTCAAACCCACTCTCAACACTATATGTTATCGCAGATACCGATTCGAGCTCACTACTCTACTTCATAGACCTACAGATATTGAAAGTTGCCTTTTCATTCTTCAGTTTGAACTTCATCTGCCCCTTTTCCATATCAACTAAGGTGCGCCCAGTGGCAAGGAATGGTCTCCCAAGAATGATGGGAACCTCAAAATCAACCTCACAATCAAGAATAACAAAATCCACCAGAAAGATGAATGACTCCACTTCACTAGTACATCATAGAGCACACCAATGGGCCTCTTCACAGTTCTATCGGCCATGAGCAACTGCATCACAATTGGTTTTGGATCTCCTAGACCCAACTTCTTGTAAATAGACAGTGGCATCAGATTAATACTAGCACCAAAATCACACAACACTGTAGCAAAATGTAACAACTCCATAGTACATGGAATAGTGAAGGCACCAGGATCCTCTTTTTCCTGCACAAGGGACCTTGTAGCAATAGCACTACAATGTTGAAATCTATCATCATCTTCGAAGCTCACTGCCCTCTTCTTTGTCACCATGTCCTTCATAAATTTTGCATACCCATGCATTTGCTCCAAAGCCTCTATCAACGGAACATTGATTGAAATTTGTTTCAACAAGCTAATAAACCTGCGATATTTGCCTTCTTTAGTCTTCTTCACTAACCTCTGTGGGAAGGGAGCTGGAGGTCTAGGTATGGGGACAACTTTTTGAGTTACCTCTGCTTCTTTCTCTGTCGCATTCTCGGTCTCTCCACTTTCCTTGACCACATCATCATCTTTACTATTCTCAATTTCCACCCCAGACGGCATAGGTGGATCAATGGTTTGCTTACCTCCTCGAGTAGTGACTGCCATACAATGCCCATCATTCTTTTTATTCTGGATGGTGTTGCTAAGAAGAGTGCTAGGTTGACGTGGATTTACTATAGTTGACAACTGAGTCATCTACTGCTCAAGATACTTAATTTACACTACCTGGGCATCAACTTTTTGACCAATATCAGACAAGTCATTTCTCATCTCCTTCATATTCTCATTAGTTGCATCAAACCTCATCATCATCTTCTGCATCATATCCTCAATACGTGACATATTACTTCCAGCTTCCCTAGGACCAGATTCCCCATTTAGATGAGGAACATAAGGTCCAACCCGATCATTTCTGTTTCCATAGTTGTAGTTGTTATCACGATTGAATTTCCCATACCGAACATATTAACCCTCTCGATTGTAGTTGCCATAGCTCTGACCTTGGCGCCAATTATATGTATTGGAACCTTGGGCGTTTGGTCGAAAACCCCTCGTATGATCATTCACCACATAAGCATCCTCTTCATAGTAACACTCCTCAACCAGTGGTGGATTCCTAGTCAAATAATTCATAGCATTTACCTTCTCCGCACCTGCGCTCACATGCTTCTAAACCAACCCTAGTCCAGTCCTCATCTGAGCCATCTCCTCACGAGTCTCATCTGCAGACTAGTTGTTTGTAGTTTGAACGGCAAACGTGTTCCTCCTAGTCTCTAACTTTCTAGTGCTCCAAGCTTTGTTATTCCGAGAGATCTTCTCCAGTTTCTCCGTGATGTGCTCAAAAGTACACTCACCATATGAACCTCCAGCAATAGTATCAAGCACTGCCTTACTGTTGTCATCCTGACCTCGGTAGAAATATTCCTTCAACGACTCATCATATATACGGTGATTCGGAACACCTCTTATGAAAGCAGTGAAACTGTCCCAAGAACTACTCACGGACTCTCCAGGTAGTGCTACAAAATTATTGATTTTATCTTTGTGGTTCATCTTCTTGGACACTGGAAAGAATCTTGCTAGGAACGCATCAGTCAATTGTTCCAATGTATAGATTGAGTTATAAGAAAGCTCATTAAACCACACAATAGCATCCCTTGTCAATGATAGAGGGAATACTCATAATCCAATGACATCCATGTCCAAGTCCAGTCGACCCCCACAACTTTTGCAAACAATCCTTAGCTTAGTTACGTGCGCATGTGGATCTTTCGATGCCAAACCCGCAATCATGCCCCTCGTAGTAAGCATCTGCATCAAATTGCTAGTCACCACAAATGTATACCCCGGTTGTAGAGGAGATAGGACAAGAGGTCCATCAGATTTAGCAGCATTAAAGTTGACCCTATAGTTATCATGCAGTCTTGGCCCTGGTTGATCATGTACCCTCACTGCATCTCTCAATAGATTCTCAACTTGAATATGATTATTATCATCACCAACCCTCGGAGGCTGCAACCCAACACCGTCACCTAACTCTCCCCCGATAGGATTAACTCGCACTCCTTGATTATTCATTCTCCACAAAGTTATGTTCAGTTATGGATCGTAGGGAGTAAGTGGTTCTCCTTGACTCTGTGTACTTGGCATCGCTAGAGTAGGAACCTAAGAGAGACAAAAACGAAACAAAAAAGTAAAATTAGGAAATATTTGAATAAAGTTCAATAACGTAGTTAAACTTAATCTAAAAGCCAAATTCCCCGGCAGCAGCGCCAAAATTTGATAGGCTCAAATTACACCTCCCTATAGAAGTATAAGTGATCATTATCAAGTAAAGAACCCAACTTGGAGTTTGGGGTCGATCCCACGAGGAATATGATTTCGATTAAAACTTAACTTACAATTATATTCTTTTAGTCAGCGTACTTCCGAAACAAATAATTAAAGGTGGGGGATTTGTAAAACAAATTCTAAAAATTATGTGAATAATCAATGAACAAGATTCAAACTTTAGGTGTTGTCAAGATCAGAGAGAAACTAGGGTGTATGTGTTCCCCATAAGCTCATAACGCGGTAATCCTAATAATAGTAATCATTTCCTTGTGTATTACATGCAAAGTGATAAGTTAGGTATCTCTAATTCCTTGGTCCGGTAACTAGAGAATTTCACCCCGCACCATGGTCTGGCTACGTGTGTATAATTTACTAACCTTTACCTTTACCTCATATTAGACATCATATCGATGTATGGCTTAGTTTTCACCCTCGCACTAATCAACATTAGACTATTAGATACTATCACACTAAATCTATGTTGATAATTCTTTTCTTATTAACTACCTCCTTGGTTCGGCAAGTAGCAACAAGGCGAGTTCTAATGCGTGCACTCGTTAAAAAGACTTCTAAACAAAAGAATTATCAATGCTTGCAATAACACTATTCAAGAATTACTTAATTACTATTCATACTTTGTTAATCGCTCATGGTTCCCACAACCCTATTTGTGGATTTAGTTACCCATAGTAGCAAGAACACAATTCATATATTTAGATGAAGAAATCATGAACTTACGTAATGAGAAGAATAAATCCAGAATCTTAACTTGAATTTCAAAGTAAAAATCTTCAAAACCAACTTAGGAAATCAAGAATTGCTAAAGTGGCAAGTTAATCTCCAAAGCCAGAAACTAGAATAAAAGTAATAAAGTCTAACCCCCAACAATGAGGTTTACATTCCCTATATATAGAAAAAGAAGTCCTAACTAAAAAGGAAACGAAATAAGGAAATAATGTTTCAGGACACGTCTTCGATCTATGACACTGACCTACGAACCGTGGATTGACCTACGGTCCGTAGGTCCCTTCCATGACTCAGGACTTGGGAACATTTTCAGCTTCCAAAACATCATCTCTGAAGCAAACGACTGATCAACAGTACGGACCGTGGTTTGTTCCACGGTTCGTAGATCGTCCTCCGTAGTTCCACAGTTAAAATCTTCAAAATTAGGTACTGGAACCCCTTCAATGAATCATTTGACAGAGCAACAGTACGGTCTGTAGATCAATCTACGGTCCGTCGATTGCAATCGTGGTTCCACATTTGGTCAAGAATTCCCTGATCTAATTTAATGCCTTGCTTTCCCATCTACGACACCCATCTACTGAGTGTGAATGGACCTACGGTCCATGGATTACCTCCGTAGATTCACTTTTCTGCACATCCTTCAGTTTTGTCTCTCAATTCCCACGTCTGAACATATTTCCTGTAAACATGATAAATATACATAAAAACCAATACAAAATGTCCCTTGACACACATAACTCTTAAGTGAAATCTATTAAAAATACCATAAACTCACGGTATATCAACCCCCAAATGATAGACCAGACCTAAAGTCTGTGGGTCCATTGACGGACCGTGGACAACGGTCGTAGGTCCCAACTTTTACCTCAAAAAATTTCATAGTCTTGGACTCACCTACAAACCCTACCTATGACTCGTACATTAAACGATTGACTGTCCTGGTGAACCGTTGAAAAAGAACTGAAACTTATCATTTTTTGGAACCTGGGCCAACCAACCACAGAGCTGACCTACGGTCCGTGTATCAGATGACGGATCATTGGTGGCGTCTATCGGTTCTAGCAACAGTTTTTTTGAAGCATTGAAATTTCTCTCTCTTTCTAAATCTAAGGTGTTACAGTGAGCAATTAAAATATTTGTTGGATAAGGGTTTCATCTAACCAACTATCACTCCATGGGGTGCTCCAGTTTATTTGTTTGTAAAGAGGATGGTTACTTCGCATGTGTATTGAGTACCCGGAATTGACAAGGTCACTACTAAGAATAAGTATCCTCTTCCAGGGATAGATGATTTATTTGATCAACTCTAAGGAGCGAGTTAATTCTGTAAGATTGACCTACAATTGGGTTATAACCAATTGAGGGTGAACGAATATGACATTACGAATAAGACGTTTCAAACACAATATGGTCATTATCTGTTTTTGGTAATGTTGTTTGGTTTAACTAATGCTCCGGCCGCATTCATGAACTTGTTGAATAGAGTGTTTAAACAATATCTTGATATGTTTGTGATTATGTTTATTTATGCCATATTGATTTACGCAAGTAGTGATGATGAGCATGTCGATCATTTGAGGATTGTATTGCAAGTCTTCAAGGTCCAACAATTATTTTCAAAGTTTAATAAATGCGAGTTTTGGTTAAGATCTGTGGCTTTTATTAGTCACGTTGTTTATTGTAAGGGTATTGAGGTAGATCTTAAGAAGACGAAAGAGGTTAAGAGTTGGCCTAGACCTCTCTCCCCTTCGGAAATTAGATGATTCTTGGGTTTGGTTGGTTATGATAGAAGATTTGTGGAAGGATTTTCTTTGATTGCCTCTCCATTGACTATATTGATGAAAAATAAAGTTAAGTTCTTGTGGTAGGAAGCGTGTGAGAAGAGTTTCCAATAGTTGAAGGACAGACTCACCTCGGCTCCTATCTTGACTTTACTAGTAGGATATGATAGGTTTGTTATTTATTGTGATGTTTCAAGGGTAGCATTATGGTGTGTTCTTATGCAAAATAGGAAGGTCAATGCGTATACTTTAAGGCAACTCAAAATTCATGAAAAGAACTATCTTACCCATGATTTGGAGTTAGCAACGGTTGTGTTTGCCTTAAAAATATAGAGGCATTACTTATATGGTGTCCATGTTGATATTTTTACCAACCACAAGAGTTTTCAATATGTGTTCAAGAAAAAGGATCCAAATCTTTTCCAAAAGTGGTGGCTTGAGTTGCTAAAGGATTATGACATGAGTGTCCTCTATCACCCCAGCAAGGTGAATATGGTGATGGATGCTCTTAGTTGACTATCAATGCATAGTGTCACTCATCTTGAGGAAAGTAGAAGGAGGTTATTTGTGATGTCGATAGATTGGCCCGATTGGGTGTTCGATTGGTTGATTCTAAAGAAGGTGGTGTTATGGTTCATAACGGTTTCGAATCATCTTTTATGTCGGATGTGAAAGACAAGACAGACCTTGATGCAATTTTGATTGAGTTAAAGGAGGCAGTGCTTAAGAAGTCAATTAAGGCTTTCTCCTAAGGGGGAGATGGTGTGCTTCGATATCAAGGTCGGTTGTGTGTTCCCAATTTTGATAATTTGAGAAAAAATCTTATCAAAAGCCTATAGTTCTCGATATTCCATTCACCCCAGGAGCCACCAAGATGTACTGTGACTTGCGGGAGGTTGATTTGTTGAATGGGATAAACAAGGATATTGTGGAATTTATGGCTAAGTGTCCTAATTTTAAACAAGTGAAAGTTGAACATCAAGAGATGGGAGGTATTTCTCAAGATATTAGTATTCCTACTTGGAAGTGGGAAGATTTCAATATGGACTTTATTGTTGGTTTACCCAGAACTCATTAGAAACATGATTCAATTTGGGTTATTGTATATCATATGACGAAGTTGGCTCATTTCATTCCCATCAAGGTTTCTTATTCAGTGAAAGACTATGCTAAGTTGTATCTAAGAGAGATGGTCAGGTTTCATGGATTTCCCCTATATATTATCTCTAATTGTGCTATCCAATTTACTTCTAATTTTTTGAAATCTGTCCAAAAATGGCTTGGTACCCATGTCAATCTTAGTACGACCATTCATCCTCAAACCGATGGGCAAGCGGAGCATACTATCCAAACTTTAGAAGATATGTTGAGGGCTTGTGTGATTGACTTAAAAGGTAATTGGGATGATCATTTGCCTTTGATTGAGTTTGCTTATAATAATAGCTATCATTCAAGCATTAGTATGGCTCCATTTGAGGCTTTTTATGGTAGGAGGTGTAGATATACTAAAGGTTGGTTTGAAGCTGGTGAGGTCACTTTGATAGGTCCCAAGTAAGTACATGAGGCTATGGAGAAAGTTCATCTTATTAGAGAAAGGGTAAAAATGGCTCAAATTTGACAAAAGTCCTATTTCGATGTTAGAATGAGAGACCTTGAGTTTGATGTAGATGATTGAGTCTACTTGAAAATTTTACCCATGAATGGTGTAATGACTTCTGGAAAGAAAGGGAAGCTTAGTCCCCATTATGTGGGGCCATATATGATTTTGAGACGTATTGATAAAGTTTCTTATGAACTTGATTTTCCCAATGACTTAGCATCGGTGCATATGGTGTTCCATGTCTCTTCATTGAAGAAATGTTTTGGTGATCCGACATATATTGTACCATTGGAGAGCCTTGGTATAAAGGAGAGTCTTTCTTATGAAAAAGTTATCATTGAGATCTTGGACTGGAAAGTTAAAAAGTTGAGGAATAAGGAAGTTACATCCGTAAGTGTTGTGGAGGAATCAAAGAGTTGAGGGTGCTACTTGAGAGTCCGAGGCCGATATGATGTCCCATTTTCCCTATCTATTTCCCTCCGATCTTATTCTAGCCTGAGGTATTTACTTCCTCATGGTCCATTCTCATGTCATAGTCATTCTTATGTTTCCTCATGTATGCACGCTCATGAAAATTTGATTTTTGAGATTTTTATTTAACTTTGTTGGTTTCCATTAATATTTGCATTTGAGCATGATTTGCATGTATACCTTATGAAATGATGATTCGAATATGTTTTGGCTTGGAGTCGATGTTCCTCCTTAGTTATTTGCTTTTTGATGAAGTTTCATTCATGTTGGGTTGTTAAATATCTTCCCCTACCCTCTTTGTATTTACTTTAGCTCGATTCGAGGATGAATGTTCCCAAGGGGTAGATAATGTAAAACCTCATATTTCAAAAAAAGGGCAGCATTAAGTAGTAGTAGGTTCAGGTCTACGAGACAAGTCTATGGTTCGTAAGTCTTTTTACGGGTCGTAGACTAGTCTCGTAGAAAGGGAGGAAATATATTTTTAAAACCAAGTCTTAGTACATTTTTTTTAGTTCACCAGGAAGGCTTGGCATTCTTTGTATGAGTTGTAGGTAGGTCTCATAAGTGGGTCCTAGACTCAGTGAAATTTTGAGGGCTGAAATTGGTTGCTACAGTTGGTGTCTACAGGTCGTAAGAAGACCTTCGAGTCATAGACAAGTCTAATCTAAAGTTGGTCCAAATAAAAGGTGTCTGAACTTTTCTACGGTTGACCTGGACGATCCGTAGAAAGACCTACGTACTCGGTCTAGATCATTGAAGGGCTTAAGCAGTTTTTAATGGGATTTTGAGTCTTTTCCCTAATTGTTTTAAATCAAAACTAAGTCATGTTGTCCTTCATCCTAAGGCATATACAAAGATTTTTTGAGTCCTAAATTACCCACTCAAACCCCATTCTCCTAAATCCCCAAAACCTAAAAAAATTTATCCTTCCCAAATTCTCTCAAGACTAACGAAGAAGGAAAAACTAGGGTTAATTCAAGTTCATCAATCCTGAATTCTTTTTTGTGCTTTAAGTATCAAGCTAGGGTTATTCACCCATGGAGTCCTTTTCTCCCTGGGTCCCCAAGGTTTCCAATTTTCTCAATTCAATTTCAATTGATCAAGTGAGGGTTTCAATTCAATCTTCATGGGTTTCACTAAATTATGATTTAATTATTGTTGATTAAGTATTATAATGCATGATTTAGTGTAAATACATGATAATTAATTGAAATTATATTAATCTATGCATTATCCATGATTTTTTATTAAGAACTCGTGATGAAGTTTATGAACTATGAATTATGAATTTATGAAGATATGCATGATTTTTTATGAAATGTTGTCAATGATTTGAGGAGGCTTTGAAGGGAAAGAAACCAGGTCGGTTGTGAAAGGTTTTCTCGTATGCATTTATGATCATGATTGTGAAAGGTATTTCTCACATATGGATTCACATTAATGAAAGGTTTTCTCATCCATGTTGAATTATGTTTAAGGAGATATTCTATGGTTTGATCTTGAAATATGTGGATTGGTATTTATCATTGTCTTTCCGATGTTATTTTCATATTTTACTTTTATCTATTACGTTGGGATTTATACTTACCACAAAGAGGACTTTGAGGTGGATGCTCAAATAGGGTAGTCTCTAGTAGCAACCTCTAGTCCCTAACTACGTGCTCCTGTAGGATTGTCTTAAATGACCTAGCTAGTGGATCCACTTTAGGAAAAGATGATATGTACGGAGTCTACCTTGGCAAGTAGATTCCTCTTTCTTCGATATAAGGGATATACCGGATTCCATGATATAGCTCACATGGTCTTACTGTCAGTTAAAGCTAATTTCCCAAAAAAAAAAAACTAAGTTTCTTCAAAAGCTTTTCCTATGTGTCTTATTTTATTATCTTGACCATATTCCTTGATTTACATGTCATTGCTTCTTTAAGTCTTTAAATGTTTAAAGAATGATCATGCCTACATATTTTTAAGCTATTCATGCTACCATCCTTTTTTACACATATTGCCCCATACTTAGTACATTCCATGTACTAATGCATACTTGTGCACATTATTTTACTAATGTAGGGTTCAACGCTCCTACCTCCCATACTCGTGGCTAGTTGACCTTTAGCATTAAAGTTTGGTGAGTCCTCATGTTTCGAGGACCAAGATACTTTTATAACTTTATGCCACCCCCATTTTCAGACTTTGCATATGATGTAGGGGTTATGTCCCAATCACTTTCATTATGATGTATTTGATGGCTAGTTGAGACTTATGTTAGACTTCCGTTTTGTACAACCCATTGAAATATGAAATTCTATATTTTGAATTGTTTAGTTCTATTATCTTGTATGATCTATGTTAATTGGCTTGTGTAGAGCCTCTCGGGGTTTTATATGCCATGTTACACCTAGGATATACTATGGGTCCTAACATTATCTCGTTTAACCTAAGAAACATAGGGAAAAAAAAGACAACCAAATATTTTAAGGAAATTTAACGATGGTTTGAATCCATACCAAACTTCAAAAGGAGTTCGGTCTTCCACTGCCTCTGTAGGAAGCCTATTTTGGAGAAAAATTGATGTATTTGTTGTACGTGCGCAAAATTTCTTTGGCAAGTTCTTCTCGTGCTACATGCATCTACTAATTTTCATAATGTACATGTTTCTGCTCTCACTTACTCCATTATGTTGTTGAGTAGAGGGAGTAGTAAGTTGATAATGAATCCCAGCTTCCTTACATAACACCTTTCTATTATATGTTCTTATAGACTTGATTCTACACTCAGCTTCAATTTCTACTTTGGATTTGAACTTCCGAAAGACATCAGCAGCCTCGAACTTATGCTTGAGAAAATAAATCTAACACATGCGGATTAGATCATCAACATAAATAATATAGTAAAGACTACCTTTTAGTGAGGGAGTCCATGCTATATCAACATGAATTAGTTGCAATTTGTTCGAGGCTCTCCAAGTTCTCTTTCAAAATGGAACATTGTTTTGTTTTCCATATTAACACAAAAGACAATTTGAAGAAATTTAGTTCTAAAATAGGCAAGTCTTTAATTATTTTTTATTTTTGCATTTTAAGCAACCCTTCATAGTGATAATGTCTGAGTCTCTTGTGTCATACTTCTGTAACACTTTCTTTGGCTAAAAAAACCACATGCTCATCCTCAAATGGATCTAATGAGAAACTTATGCCTGTTATTCTTACTTTAAACATTTATTGATCTGAAACTTCCTTTATCAAACAATGTTTATCTTCAAAATTACTTTGTAGACTTTTCCATTGATTTACCAACACTAGCAAGTTTTCTATATCAGCTACATAAAGAACATAAAAAATTGTTTTAGTACCTGACGCCTTGGAATAGCAATGGTTCCTTTTCTTCTTCCAGGAAGTTTGTCGCCATACATTACCTATTCTGACTTTAGTAATGGTCATTGGCTTCAATTCCTTGAAGAGACATATGTCATTTGTCAGATGATTAGTGTATAAACTGTCAATTAGCCAACACTCACTCGATGGTCTACTAGAAAAACATGTAGCAAGAAAGAGTTGATCTTCTTCCTCTCTATCAACAATTTGAGCCTCTTCTTGTTGTTGTTAACCATTGTTCAGGCAAATGACAGCTTCATGCTTTCATGCCCAAGTTGATGGCATTTACTGCATCTACCCTCAAGCCTTCTCCAACATTTGTATTAGTAGATGGCCTTTCTTCATACAATGCTTACAAGGAGGATAACTTCTCTTTGAGTTTCCAGCTTTTCCATTGGAAGTACTTGCTGGAAAGCCTTCACCATTCTTCTTATTCTTCTTCTTTCTATTTTTACCTCCATCTTGAGGCTTTGGAAACAGTGCTCCCTCGATATTTCCTTCTTCTCTCATGACCCTTCATTGTTCTTAATCTTGTAAAGCATTCGACAACTCTAGGAAAGTGATCTTAAATAGATCTTTAGTGTTTTCCAAAGTAGTTATGGTTGCTTCAAATCTTTCCGGCACAGTTACCCGGATTTTTTTCAACAATACGTGAATCATTGATCACAGAACCAAGCAATCTTACCCTGTTTTCTATGTTCAAGAGCTTTCATAGTAATATTTGATGGTTTCGGTTTCTATCATCTTCTGCATCTCAAAATCTCTTATAAGATACATACCTTTAATGTTTTCATCCCCCTTGTACTCTACCTTAAGTTAATCCCAAATGTCTTTGGCTGACATTAAAGCCATAATTTGATTGAAAATTGAATAAGATACTGATGAAAATAAACAGGCCTTTACTTTTGATTTTTTGGTTTTCCCGTCTTTATTGTTCTTGATTTGGGCAGCAGTAGAATTGTTAGGCAACGGAGCAACTTCATATTCTTGTTAGGCTGCCTCCCATAAATCCATGGCATCTAGATAATTTTTCATCCTTATCCCCATAATTTGATAGTTCTCATCATTAAAAATAGGTGGTGTCATTACTAAAAAACTTTGATTTTGTTTCCATGATTGATAAACTTGCCTCGTTGACTTCAATCCTAACTTTTATGAAGCACCCATAGATCCCCCAAGAAATAAGTGTTAGGATAGAAATTGTGAGTTTCCAGAGAATAAAGAACATAAAAATATGGCTTTCGTAGGTATTAAACAAGTGGAACATAAGTTTAATAAACCAACAAAAACATATTTGATGAAAGAAAAACTACTTACTTCATTATAAATTCAGACTAATTTAAAGAGTTTACAAGATAACTGAAATGAAGAAACAAATTCCTAAGGACTAGGGAAAATATATAAACTAATTAACTGCTAAACAGTAAATTACTGCTCTATGGAATACAGAGAACTTGGACTGTTGCAGTTCTTATGCATTTTTTTAACACATGATTCCTAGACTTAACAAACTTCTGCCAAAGTTGATATTTGAAAACCAAACTGGGCTCATAAATGGAAGACTAATCACTGAGAATATTTTACTTACCCAAGAGATTATCCATAGTATCAATAATAGTAGACAAGGAAATGCTATTTTAAAATTAGATATGGAGAAAACCTACGAACGAGTTTCTTGGTTCTATATTATGTTATTTCTTAGGAAATTTGGGTTCTCTTGATTCTTTATTGACTTGGTTCAGAGACTTCTTTTTGATGTTTTGTATTCTATCATTACCAATGGTGAAAGGAGAGGATTGAAACTGGAGATCCTTTGTCACCTTCTTAACTGCTGAACTTTGGAGTAATTAATTAGGACAAGATATGTTATCCTAAGGAGGAGGAAGGACTTGGGTTTAAAAATCTCGCTGATATACAAAACTCTTTTGTTATTTACAGCTCGTGCAAATTCAGGACCCAATTCCAAGTGTACAGCTAAATATTTGAAGATTGAGTATTGTATCAAAGTTAACTCAGTTGCAACTTTACACATCTAAATGAGCTTAAACAAATCAGATGATCATATAAAAGTCCACATAAATTGGGAACG
The DNA here is from genome assembly GCA_036250385.1 of Solanum microdontum. Classification (NCBI taxonomy): domain Eukaryota; kingdom Viridiplantae; phylum Streptophyta; class Magnoliopsida; order Solanales; family Solanaceae; genus Solanum; species Solanum microdontum. The sequence goes on along the minus strand of JAJONQ010000271.1, from coordinate 55,604 downwards.
ACGATCAGAGATGTGTGAGGATGCGTAATGGTTGTAACACCTCAGATTCAAAAGAAGGAAAATGCAAATTTTGGGTTTCAGGCATGACCTACGGTTGGTAGAAGCATCTACTGACTGTAGGTAGCATCCATAGGCGAGTGGGGAAATGAGGTTAAATATTAAGGAAAAATGGAGATGTGTGATGGCCATGTACGGTCCGTAGGTAGACCTACGAACCGTATATAGGCCCTGTCGATGGATGGCCCAAAAACTAGTCACTGAACCCCACCTACGATCGACCAGGATGGTCCATAGTAGGACCTACGGACCATAGGTCTGCACCGTTGGTGAGGCTCGACAGTTATTTTTAAAGGGGCTTTTGGTCTTTTCCTAATTGTTTTAACTCAATACTATGTCGGTTACCTTCTACCCTAGGCCCTATATAAACATTTTAACCCCCAAATTACCCAATTGAACTCATTCTACTAAAATCTCAAAAGTTAACCAAGTTCCTCCTCCTAAATTCTCTCAACTCTAAGGAAGAAAAAGAAGAGCTAGGATTCCTATCAAGTCTCCAAATTCTCCATTTTTCTTGGGCTTTGGTATCAAGGTATTTGTGCATTCACCCATGGTGTCCCTAAAACTCTCAAGTTTCCAATTCAATTCTCAAAGTATCAAATTAGGGGTCGAATTCAAAGAATGTGGTTTCTTCCAATTATGATGGATTATGATTGATTAAGTCTTCGAAAGCATTATTTGATGTTAATCTATGATATTTTAGTTGAAATTGCACTTGCCCATGCATAAATTATGCTTTTGAACCATGATCTTATGATAGACCCATGAACTATGAACTATGAATTTATGAAGATATGCAAGCCTTCTTATGAATTATGATGTATTGAAATTATGCATGTTTTATGATATCAATATTTATGACACAAGTAAGCTTATAGATGAAGGTATCTATATGTTCTATGAAGCATGATCACATGACATGAATGACATCTTGATTTTCCATCAATTCTCTTGGGCTATTTTCCTAAATTAGGTCTTCATGAGTATGGTTGTTTTCTATAGTGAATAAGAGTGTGGATATGTAGGGGCAGTTGCCAACATGCCTAAGAGTGACAGCATAGTGGAGTCAACCTAAACAGAAGTTCTATGTTTTTGCTTTTTGGGTAAGATTAAGGTAGAGAAATGAAGGGTTAATATATGTGGCAACTGCGACTCAAAAATTGCTAATAGTGATTTAAATTCACTCAGTCGAGCTTGTGAGGGCTAGAATGATATGTGACTAGTGATTGATGAGTCTATGATTTGGACTCATTTAGGGCTTTATTTATATGGGTTTAGTGTCCTCAAATGCTTATTTTGTGCAAATAACTGATGTAAAACCCTTGATTTCTAGGTATATGGATTGAGGAACAAAGCAAGGACACTAATTTGCAAAAATGAATGAAACAAGATGAAAGAATGAAGAAAAGCAAGCCTGGTGATCGCCAAGTCCACTTGGCGAGTCGCCGAATGACAACTTGACCGCCTAAAGTTCCAATGTGCCAAGACCTGAAGGAAAGAACCAAGTTGGCGAGAGCAAGGAGTAGTCGACGAATCACCAACTGGTTCTGCGATGTAGTGTTGGATCGCCCAAAGTTACAGACTTGAGGATGCTGAAGGCCAAGGCAGAAAGGCGATTGAAGTGACCAAAGGGCGGATCACCGAGTGGTTCGGCGAGCCCAACTTACTTCGCCGAGTGACTCTTCGCAACACATTTTTGGTGACTATAAATAAATTTTTGAACATTTAGTTTAGTATCGAAGTTCATATATATTTTAGTCAATTATTGAGTTTTGAACTGGGAGACAAGTTTTCTCTAGTTTTTCCTAAGCTTTGAAGAATTGAAGTTTTCCACTTTTGAGAAATTGAAAGTAGGTATTTGAGATTCTTCGAATTGGAACATTATAAAGACGAAATCAATATTACCCAGTTGATGGAAACTCAATTTGGTAACGATTTTCATCTTTTTATAATGTCTAGCTAAAACCCCAATTCTTGGGGTGTGATTATGTGATTATGGGCTGATTTAGTTTATGGGTATTCTTGATTGTTAGTTTAAATGTTATTTAGAAGTGAGTTCAATCATTAATTGTGGTTTAAGTTAAGAATTGTAGTTGCAAATGTAGTTCTACCCTTGTGTTTTTGGCTTGCTCAAGAGAGAGGTTTTAAAATGAACATTATTGATTGATGGTCTATGGATATTAGGTTGTCATGGGTTTAGCGAGAGAGAGTGAATCCTAAACCCTTTTCCACACATTCAGCTCGAGAGAGTGAATGGACTAAAGTGTAGGTTGTTCTTATTTTGCATGGTTGTTGATGTTCGAGAAAAATCGACTTGATTCGGGGTAAACTGTTCGAGAGAAAGTTTACCTCCTCTATAATCTTGCTTACTCACTAATATTTAGCTATTTTCTAATAGTTGCAATTACCCATTTGTCTATATTAGCCTATAATTGAATCACATCCCAAGAACTCGTCTCATTATTGTTATTTCGTATTGTTTATTGTTGTTTGTAGTTGATAATTTCAAATCAAAACACCCCATTTGACATTCGTGTCACCCCCTGATTTAAATAATGTCTTTATTCGAAACCTTCTATTACTATGACTGATTTGACCATGTTCACACTTTACTATTGAATCTTAAACTTGTACCACTCCCTATGGGATTCAACCCCAACTCACTTAGTTGGGTTTTATACTGACTAGCGATATTGACACTTAGAATTGGATGAAGTGTCCTTGAAACGTTAATCAAAATGGTGTTGCTGCCGAAGAGTGGTGTTGTTAAACATTCTTTTGGTGAAGTTGAATTTTTTTCTTTTTAGTCATAGTTGAATCTACTTATTTTTAGTTTTGGTTTGTGTGTTGTTGTTTTAAACAGAGGAAATGAGTGTCAACGGAAGCAATGGTAGCCAAGTGGGCCACCAAGATGACATTGGCAACCTCAACAATGTCAATGAGCCGAATGTTAATGACCCTCGTCTAATGGGTGGAATTGGTGTCATTCGCTTGCATCTGGCTGAAGGAAATGTCGTGTTCCACATTACAAGCACCATGTTCCAGCTCTTGCAATTGAAAGGGTTGTTTGGTGGGTTGGCTCATGAGGATCCCCATGAGCATATAAGAAACTTTGTTGAGGTTTGCGGGCCGTTCTCCTTCAAGAATATATCCCAACAGTCGGTTCAGTTGAGGTTGTTCCCTTTTTCTTTAATGGGAGAAGCATGTAAGTGGCTGGCTGAATTGCCAAGAGACTCCATCACTTCGTGGGAAGAGCTTGTCACTACATTTCAAGTGCGATTTTTTCCTCCTTCAAAGATGATGAGACTTTGGGACTACATCAAAAGCTTCAAACATTTGGAGGTGAGCCAATTCATGAGACTTGGCTAAGATTTAAGAAGTTGATGCTGCAATGCCCAACTCATTGTTTGTCCGACAACATTTTGTTGCATTATTTTTACCGAAGCCTTGATTCGGTGAACAAGAGCATAGCTAACCAACTTTCTCCAAGTGGTTTGATGCAACAACCTTACATTATAGCAGCCCAGCATTTAGATGGTACGACCAAAATTAATCGGGCTTGGTTCACCCGTGAAGATCAGGTCTCCCCTCTCACTTTTAAATTGACCAAGGAGCAGCTTGAGAAAGACCAAGAGAGGGACCAAAACATGGCAAAGATAATGGCACAACTAGACATTTTGGCCAAAAATGTCATGGGAGTTGGAGCTATAAGTGTCAATGTTGTAGGTGTTGGGTGTGCAAGTCCTGATGAGGCCAAGTTCGAAGCGTTGTACAACGAAGAAGGGAACTTCCTAGCCAACCAAGGTGGAGGTTATCGTGCTAACTTGTAATGACCCTCCTAGTCATTTCTGTGTTTTGCCTTCGGTGTGTCGTTTAGAGCATTCCTGTAGCGACCACAAGTCATTTATGACTTGCTGGGACTGACAGTTCGGTCACCTAGTCGTTCATACAACTTTTGTGCGAGTTTTAGTGTTTTTAGAGCTTATGAACCTTAAACGATCATTTTCTATCAAAAGTTCAAGAAGATGACATCAGAATCCAATTTTGACGATTCCATCATCTTCGGAAGGGTCATTTTAGGCTAGTAGCATGGTCGGCATGACTCCCGAGGTTTTCAGTGTGAGTCGGTGCGATTAGGCGTTTTAACTTTAAGTTTAAGCCTAAGTTTGACTTTAGTAAACCCGCTCGGATGAGAATTCCGTCAGCGCGGCTAGCTCTGGAATGTCGATTTTGGTCCAGATTGACCCTTCTTTTGTGTGCCAAGGTTTTAGATATTTTTCCGAGCCCTTTTGTGGTTTTTGACTTCAAATGGCATTTGAGTGTGGGACCCACTTTTTGTCAAGATGACCTCTTATGGAAATATTGATTGCGCCATTAACTCCGAAGTATCGAATTTGGTGTGGTTGTATATTTCGTTTGCGTGCACGGGGTTTCGAACGAGTTCGGAGAACCCCCTCAGAGTTTCAAGTTTTGGAAAGAAATTGTAGAAAGATCTGCTATAAATGCAGAAAATATAAGCAACCCTTTCCAAACTTAAAACACTGATAACTCACTCATCTCACCACGGAATTAGGCGAATCAAAGTGCGGGAGCTTTGCATTTTTGGTGGCTTTGCTGTAGAGTGTTCGAAAGTTGTTGGGTGCACGTCGTTCGAGGTAAATTTGGTTATGAACCTGACTGTTAGGCCCTTTTTCAAAGTCCCACATATTGGGAATTGTCGTGGCTTTGTCATAGAGTGTTCAAGGAGTGCTGGACACCTTTCGATTCTCGTAACTTTCAAGTTTAGACTGCTGCATGTTTTCTTTAAAGTTGATTAAAATGTGATTTTTCCTTGCATGTTGGGTTTTGCAGCGTTTTGAGCCCCGAATTGTGTTCCATTTTGGAACACAAGTTCGGAGTACTGTTTTGGGTCTCTTGACGAAGTTAAATTCGAACAGTTCGGTGCAGGTCCCACGATTCCAGTTTTGAATCTAAATTTGACCCATCTCCGTTTGTTGTCATTTTGGTGTCTAAACGACCATACTAACGTTGTGATCCTATATTCGATAGAGTGGCAGTGTTCAAGGGTAGTTCGCGAAGGAAAAGCATTGGTAAAGTGATTTGGAGCGAGCGCGGTCGGCCTTAAGGTAGGCTACGGCTTCCTTTCTTTTAGATTGAGGTTAATTGTGTAAAAGCATGTCGATTGGAGTGAATTGTGGGTGGGTACCAGTTTCCTACTTTACTTTGATTAGATACCTTATGTTAGGATCGATTGGCCATATTTCGGGTGTAGTATCATGTTAACCGGTTTAATAGAGTTGCATGATTATGTGCTAAATGATATTGTATGCATGTATGCTATGTGTTGTATTCCTTGTTTATCCTTAACCGTAAGCATGATGTCCTTAGTCTAGTTTAGGCTAGCATTGCCTTAGACTTATGACCCGTGTAGGCTGGATAGCCTTGACTTTCTGTTGACGTCGTTCGGCTGACTTAGCTCCTTGTAGACTGGAGTCTGATAGTTTGAGCCTTCGATTAGGCGTTATCGCTGCTTGCCGCACATTTGTATCTTCTCCCTCTAGTCCCGACTCATTCTCGAAGGTTTGGTGCATCACTAAAGGTGTGGGATTGAGATAGTATAGGCATGGAGCCCTTTTTGTGACTTCTTAGAATGGATGGCGTTCCATGGTGGTTGTTGTTGGATTGGATCCTATTAGAAATACCATCACCCCCGGGGTCGTTCATTCTAGTTGGGCTAGGAGCGTATCGTCGGCTGGGTAGACTCGGTGATATCGACGATCACCCCTAGGCCTCTCTTTCTAGATAGGCTAGGATTGTGCTGCTGGTTGGGTGTCCCCGGGTCACTCTTTCTAGCTGGGCTGGGAACTGACTGCATGGTAGGACGACTCGCGATATCTACCTCACTCACGGGTCCCTCTTTCTAGTTGGGCTGGGAGTAGACTGTTTGGTTGGGTGCCCCTAGGGTCACTCTTTCTAGCTGGACTAGGAGTGCACTGTTGCTCGGTGGAGTCTGATGGATTATCTTGGTTACTTTGGGCTGGGGGGCCGATTTTCTTCTTTCTCATTAGACTTAGTTATTATGTGTACCTATCGGGCTTATGGGGGTCCATTCAGGTTTTATTTAAACTAGTGCACAAGTGTGTACCTTCTGGGCTTATGGGGGTCTAGTTAGGTTTAGTTTAGTTGTACTTAATTTATTTCTGGTATGCTCGTGTTCTTTATTTTTATATCCGCGTTGACCTTTATGTGTCTAGATTCTATCCTTTCATATTGTTTTTACCCTTTTTGCTCAATCGACCTGTGATGCCTACTGAGTACCTGTTGTTTTGGTACTCATGCTACACTCTGCATCTACTTCGTGATGCAGGTCCCAGTACCAGTTACTAGCGGTGATTAGTTCCAGCCTTCTTTTGCAGCTGTGATTTGGAGACGAGGGAGAGCACTTGGCGTTTTGGGTTTGTCTTATCTCCTTCTTTTGTTTTAGCTAGTCTTGTTGCCTTTGAGACACGCTTTGTTGTGGTCCACTTTTGGGACCTGTACTCTTTATTAGATAGCTATGTACTAGTGACTTCTAGGTTCTGGGAGGAATTTATGTATATATCTATTTTGGTTTGCTTCCGACTTGTTGTCCTTGTTTAGATTATTGTTTTCGCTAGTTTCTGTCCTTTCACTCGTTGCTTGATGTTCTGTGTTACGGGTTGGCTTACCAACTGGTAGGGCATAGTAGGTGCCATCATGACTCGATAAATCAGGTCGTGACAAGTTGGTATTAGATCCCCAGGTTCATCGGTCTCACTTGTACAGAGCTAACGTCAAGTAGATTCCTTCGGACCAGTGCGGAGACATCTATAACTTATCTTCGGGAGGCTACAGGATGTCTTTAGGAAGATTTCCTCTTTTGTTTCACTTTTGTACAGCGTGTTTCTTATCGGTTCCTTGAAATATCACTTGTTTCACTCTTTCGCAGGATAGCTCGCTCGCGAGGTGGTGCGGCCAGGGGAGATGAACCCTGGCCTGCAGATAGATCCCCAGCTTGGGGTAGATGCCGACCCCGAGGTCGAGACAGGTCCGCAGCACCAGCCCAGGAGAGAGAGGAGGATCCAGAGCCAGTAGCGAGCCCTCCAGCACCTCATATACCAGATCAGCCGGTGGGGATGGGGCCAGCCCAGCCGCCACCCAGACTAGTTTTGACTCCTGATCTCCAGGCAGCTATTGCTCAGCTCTTGGGTGTGCTTAGGGGTATGCAGCAGCCACCCGCCCTAGCTACACCAGCACTAGTACCGCAAGATTAGCCTACAATGAGGGCACCTCAGGTCCAGGTACCACCTGAGGGAGTATAACCCTTGGCAGCGGACATACCTATGTCGTTTGAGGACCAGAAGATGCTTGTTGTGTTTCTTAGGTTGACACCACCGAGGTTTTCTGGGGTTGTGGGTGAGGATTCCCACGAGTTTCTTACTACTTGCCGTGAGAAGCTTCGCACTTTGGGTCTAGTGGAGTCTAGAGGGGCCGACTTTATTGCTTACCAACTAGATGGGCCAGCCAGGCAGTGGTGGCGCACATTCATTCTGACCAGGCCAGTTAGATCTCCACTGGTATCATGGGATGAGTTTTCTGAGGCCTTCTTGGCCAAGTTTATCCCTCGTAGCATCAGAGACCACCTCAGGGATCAGTTCCGCAGGTTGGAGCATGGCTCCATGTCAGTGGCAGAGTACGAGACTAGGTTCCACGGCTCTCCCGTCATGCCGAGATGATATTACCTACAGAGGAGTAAAGAGTTAGGAAGATTTCCTCTTTTGTTTCACTTTCGTGCAGTGTGTTTCTTATTGGTTCCTTAAAATCTCACTTGTTTCACTCTTTCGTAGGATGGCTCTGTAACACCCAGGAAATTTCATAGGGGTGATGATGAGCAGCATTTGAGAGTTGTGCTCCGGACTTTGAAAGATCAGCGGCTTTATGCCAAGTTCGCAAAGTGCCAGTTTTGGTTAGACTCTGTAGTGTTCTTGGGGCACGTTGTATAAAAGGAGGGCATTATGGTAGATCCGGCGAAGATTGAGGCTATTCGTGATTGGGCTAGTCCTACCTCAGTTACTGAGATTCGGAGCTTCATCGGACTACTACCTTGGCATTACATCTAACCCGATTGACTTATGTTGATGTTCCTTTTGTTTGGACAGAGGAGTGTAAGGCGAGCTTTTTGAGGCACAAGGAGTTATTGACCACCGCTCATATATTGACTCTTCCAGTTGAGGGCGAGGTCTTCACGGTTTATTGTGATGTATCCAGCGTTGGTTTAGGTTGTGTATTGATGCAGCTGGGCCGAGTTATTTCTTATGCGTCGACGCAGCTTAAGATTCATAAGCGCAACTACCCCACCCATGAATTGGAGTTGGTGGCGGTAGGTTTCGCACTTAAGATTTGGAGGCATTACCTGTAAGGAGTTTGATGTGAGATCTATACTGATCATATGAGTCTTCCATACATCATGAGACAGAGGGACCTTAATTCGAGGTAGCATCGTTGGATTGAGCTCCTGAAGGACTACGACCTCTCTATTCTCTATCATCCGGGCAAGGCGAATGTGGTAGAGGACGCCTTGAGCCGGAAGGCGGTGAGTATGGGTAGTCTAGCTTCTTATCTGTTGAGGAGCGACCCTTGGCTTTGGACATTCAGTTCTTAGCTAATAGTATGGTTCGGTTGGATATCTAAGATTCTAGACGCGTCTTGGCGTATATGGGAGTTCAGTCTTCTTTGCTTGATAGGATCCGTGGTTTTCAGTTTGAGGATGAGGCCTTGGTGGCCCTTAGATATCGAGTAATAGCGGGTGATGATGGTCAGGCTACTTTAGATCCTGATGGAGTGTTGAGATTCGTCGGCCGCAACTGTGTTACAAGAGTTGGGGAGTTGATACTTTCTGAGGGTCATGAGTCTAGATACTCTATCCATCCGAGCACAGCAAAGATGTATCGTGATTTGAAGCAGCATTACTGGTGGAGTGGCATGAGGAGAGCTATTGCTGACTTTGTTTCCCGTTGCTTGTGCTGCCAGCAGGTAAATGTCGAGCATTTGAGGCCTGGTGGTGAGTTTCAGAGATTACCCATTCCGGAGTGGAAGTGGGATCGCATTACTATGGATTTTGTGGCTGGCTTACCGCGGACTTCTAGAGGTGTTAATAGCATTTGGGTCATCGTCGGTCGATTGACCAAGTCAGCACATTTCCTTCATGTTCAGTCTTCATTTAGCGCCGAGAGGTTGGCTCGTATCTACAATCGAGAGGTGGTTTGACTTTATGGGGTGCCAGTTTATATTATATCAGATCGGGGTTCTCAGTTCACGACTAGCTTTTGGAGGACATTTCAGGATGAGTTGGGCACTCGGATTGACCTTAGCACAGCTTTCCACCCGCAGACTGATGGTCAGTCGGAGCGTACTATCCAAGTCTTTGAGGACATACTGCGGGCTTGTGTTTTGGAGTTTGGTGGTCATTGGGACCAGTTCTTGCCTTTGGCGGAGTTTGCGTATATCAACAGCTACCATTCTAGCATTCAGATGGCCCCGTTCGAGGCCTTGTTTGGTAGGCGTTGTCGCTCTCCGGTAGGCTGGTTTGAGTCTACAAAGCCAAGGTCGCAGGGTAGAGATTTGATTCAGGAGGCTTTGGACCAGGTGAGAGTGATTCAGGATAGACTCAGGACGAGTTAGAGTAGGCACCAGAGTTATGCAGATTGGAGGCGTCGACCTTTGAGATTCTGTATTGGTGATCGGGTATTCCTCCGTGTGTCACCCATGAAAGGCGTGATGAGGTTTGGGAGGTGGGGCAAGCTTAGCCCCATGTACATTGGGCCTTTTGAGATATCCAAACAATTGGGGAGATTGCTTAATAGTTGGCCCTACCTCCAGCAATTTTAGCCATCCACCCGGTTTTCCATATCTCGATGTTGCGCCGATATGTTCATGATGAGTCCCATGTGCTCCAGTATGATGCAGCCGAGTTGGATGACTGTTTGACATTTGTAGAGGAGCCAATTTCCATTCTATCTAGTGATGTGAGGAGGTTGCACTTGAGAGCTATTCCTATTGTTAAGGTCCGTTGAAGGCATCGTCCAGTCGAGGAGGCTACTTGGGAGACCGAGCAGGAGATGCGAGAGCAGTTACTTGGCTTGTTTGAGCCTTCAAGTACTTCTTGACCCTTACTTTCGTGGATGAAAGTCCTTTTTAGTAATGGATATTGTAATGACCCTCCTGGTCATTTATGTGTTTTACCTTCGGTGTGTCGTTTAGAGCGTTCTTGTAGCGACCCCAAGTCATTTATGACTTGCTGAGAATGACAGTTCGGTCACCTGGTCATTCGTTTGACTTTTGTGCGGGTTTTAGTGTTTTTGGAGCTTATTAACCTTGAACGATTGTTTTCGATCAAAAGTTCAAGAAGATTACATCAAAATCCAATTCTAACGATTCCATCAGCTCCGAAAGGGTCAATTTTGGCTAGTAGCATGGTCGGCATGACTCCCGAAGTTTTCAGTGTGAGTCGATGCGATTAGGCATTTTAAGTTTAAGTTTAAGCCTAAGTTTGACTTTAGTCAACATTCTGAGTAAACACGCTCGGATGAGAATTCCGTCAGCGCGGTTAGCTCCGGAATGTCGAGTTTGATCTAGATTGACCTTTCTTTTCTGTCTCGTGGTTTTCGATATTTTTCCAAGCCATTTTGTGGTTTTAGACTTAAAATAGCATTTGAGTGTGGAACCCACTTTTTGTCAAGATGACCTCTTATGGAAATTTTAACAGCGCCATTGAGTCCAGAATATCAAATTTGGTATGGTTGTATATCTCGTTTGAGTGAACGGGATTCCAAACGAGTTCGGAGCACCCCGTAGGAGTTTTAAGTTTTGGAAAGAATTTGCAGAAAAATCTACTATAAATGCAGAAAATATAAGCAACCCTTTCCAAATTTAAAACACTCTTAACTCTCTCATCTCTCAACCGAATTAGGCGATTCGAAGTGCAGGAGCTTCGTATATTCGGTGGCTTCGCTATAGATAGTTTGGAAGTTATCGAGTGTGCGTCGTTCGAGGTAAATTTGGTTATAAACCTAACTGTTAGGCCCTTATTCGAGCTTTTGTTTTAGGCATCCTTGTTTTGGTCATATCTCACTCTTTTTAGCTCGGTTTTCAGTGATTGAAGTCCCACGTGTTGGGAATTGTTGTGGCTTTGTCGTAAAGTGTTCAAGGAGTGATGGGCACCTTTCGATTCTTGTAACTTTCGAGTTTAGACTGCTGCATGTTTTCTTTGAAGTTGATTAAAATGTGAATTTTCCTTGCATGTTGTGTTTTGCTGCGTTTTGAGACCCAAATTATGTTCCATTTTGGAACACAAGTTCGGGGTACTATTTTGGGTCTCTTGACGGAGTCATATCCGAACAGTTCGGTGCGGGTCCCACGTTTCCTGTGGAGTCATATCATCTCTGTTTGTTGTGATTTTGGTGTCTAAACGACCGTACTAACGTTTTAATCCTATATTTGATAGAGTGGCACCGTTCAAGGTTCGTTTAGGAAGTAAAAGCTCCGGCAAAGTGATTTTGAGCACACGCTGTCAGCCTTAAGGTAGGCTACGGCTTCCTTTCTTTAAGATTGAGCTTAATTGTGTAAAAGCATGTCGATTGGAGTGAATTGGGGGGGGTACCAGTTTCCTACTTTACTTTGATTAGATACCTTATGTTAGAATCGATTGGCCATATTTCGGGTATAGTATCATGTTAACCAGTTTAGTAGAGTTACATGCTTATGTGCTAAATGCTATTGTATGCTTTTATGTTATGTGTTGTATGCCTTGTTTATCCTTAACCGTAAGCATGATGTCCTTAATCTAGGTTAGGCTAGCATTGCCTTAGACTTATGACCAGTGTGGCCTAGATAGCCTTGACTTTCTGCCGACATCGTTCGAATGACTTAACTCCTTGTAGACTGGAGTTGCAGACTGGAGTTAGATAGTTTTAGCCTTAGATTAGGCGTTATTGTTGCTTGCTCCAATTCTGTATCTTCTCCCTCTACTCCCGACGCGTTCTCGAAGGTTTGGTGCATCACTAAAGGTGTGGGATTGAGATAGTATAGGCTTGGAGCCTTTTCTTTGAATTCTTAGAGTGGACGACATTCCATGGTGCTTGTTGATGGATTGGATCCTATTAGAGATACCATTACCCCCAGGGTCGTTCTTTCTAGCTAGGCTAGGAGCGTATTGCTGGCTGGGTAGACTCGGTGATATTGGAGATCGCCCCCAAGCCTCTCTTTCTAGCTGGGCTGGGAGTGTGTTGCTGACTGGGTGTCCCCGGGTCGCTCTTTCTAGCTGGGCTGGGAGCTGACTGTATGGTAGGACTACTCGCGATATCTAACTCACTCATGGGTCCCTTTTTCTAGTTGGGCTGGGAGTGGACTGTTTGGTTGGGTGCTCCCTGGGGTCACTCTTTCTAGATGGGCAGGAGTGCACTGCTGGCCTGGTGGAGTCTGATGGATTATCTTGGTTACTTTGGGCTGCGAGCCCGGTTTTCTTCTTTCTCATTAGACTTAGTTATTACGTGTACCTGTTGGGCTTATGGGGGTCCGTTCAGGATTTATTTAAACTTGCACACGAGTGTACCTTCTGGGCTTTTGGGGGTCCAGTTAGGTTTAGTTTAGTTGTACTTAGTTTTATTTCTGGTATGCTCGTGTGCTCTCTTTCCATATCCTCTTTGACCTTTCTGTGTCTAGATTATATCCTTTCTTATTGTTTTTACCCTTTTTGCTCAGTCGGTCTGTGATACCTACTGAGTACCTATTGTTTTGGTACTCATGCTACACTCTGCATCTATTTCGTGATGCAGGTCCTAGTACCAGTTACCAGCGGTAATTAGTTCCAGCCTTCTTTTGCAGCTGTGATTCGGAGACGAGGGCGAGCACTTGGCGTTTTGGGTTTGTCTTGTCTCCTTATTTTGTTTTAAGTCTTGTTGCCTTTGAGACACAAATTGTTGTGGTCCACTTTTGGGACTTGTACTCTTTATTAGATAGCTCTGTACTAGTGACTTCCAGGTTCTGGGAGGGATTTCTGTATATATCTATTTTTGTTTACTTCCGCCTTGTTGTCCTTGTTTAGATTATTATTTTCGCTAGTTTCTGCCCGTTCGCTCATTGCTTGATGTTCTGGGTTACGGGTTGGCTTACCAACTAGTAGGGCATAGTAGGTGTCATCATGACTTGAGAAATTGGGTCGTGACAAGTTGGTATCAGAGCCCCGGGTTCATCGGTCTCACTTGTGCAGAGCTAACTTCTAGGAGAGGCATGCGGATCGGTGCGGAGACGTCTGTAACTTATCTTCGGAAGGCTAGAGGATGTCTTTAGGAAGATTTCCTCTTCTGTTTCACTTTCGTGGAGCGTGTTTCTTATTGGTTCCTTGAAATCTCACTTGTTTCACTCTTTCGCAGGATGGCTCGCTCGCAAGGTGGCGCGGCCAGGGGTGATGCACCCGAGCCTGCAGATAGATCCCCAGCTTGGGATAGACGCCGACCCCGAGGTCGAGACAGGGTCGCAGCACCAGCAGAGAGAGGAGGATCCATAGCTAATAGTGGACCCTCCAGCACCTCATATACCAGATCAGCCGGTGGGGCCAGGGCCAGCCCAGCCGCCACCCAGACCAGTTTTGACTCCAGATCTCCAGGCAGCTATTGCTCAGCTCTTGGGTGTGCTTGGGGGTATGTAGCAGCCAGCCGCCCATAGCTACACCAACACTAGTACCACAGTATCAGCCTACAGTGAGGGCACCTCAGGTCCAGGTACCATCAGAGGGAATAATCCCTTGGCAGCAGATATACCTACGCCGCTTGAGGACCAGAAGATGCTTTGTGTGTTTCTTAGGTTGACACCACCAAGGTTTTTTGGGGCTATGGGTGAGGATTCCCACGAGTTTCTTACTACTTGCCGTGAGAGGCTTAACTTTTTGGGTCTAGTGAAGTCTATAGGGACCGACTTCATTGCTTACCAGCTAGATGGGCCAGCCAGGCTGTGGTGGCACACATTCATTCAGACCAGGCCAGTTAGATCTCCACCGGTATCATAGGATGAGTTTTCTGATGCCTTCTTGGCCAAGTTTATCCCTCGTAGCGTCAGAGACCGCCTCAGGGATCAGTTCTGCAGGTTGGAGCAGGGCTTCATGTCGGTGGCAGAGTACGAGACTAGGTTCAACGAGCTCTGCCGTCATGCCGAGATGATATTACCTACAAAAGAGGAGAGAGTTAAGTGCTTTGTTCGTTGGTTAAGATTACAGCTTCGACTTGAGACCCAGTCCTTAGTTTCTGCGAGTCGATCTTTTTTAGACGTAGTTGACCATGCCAGTACGATGGAGCATGTTCATCGCGAGGCCCAAGGGGGCTGCGAGAAGAGGGCTAGGCATGAGGGCAGCTACAGTGACTCCCGCCCCAGGTCTAGGGATTATTAAGATAAGACCGAACGATGGTTTCGATAAGATCAGTCTAGCCGGCCTACCCAGGCCTCTCTTCAGGCATCAGATGGTGGTAGGAGCGAGGCCAGTTCGAATCAGGGCCGTGAGGTGTTTCGTCGGGTTCTTCAGGCCATGGTGGTCGTTCTTCTGGGAGTCGTCCTCGACCGGGTTGCTATGAGTGTGGTGAGATGGGTCATTGGGCCAGGGACTACCCTCAGCATAGCCGGATTACTCCCGCTCCTCAGGCAACTCCCACATATTTACCATCACCTCCAGGTAAAGGCTGTGGTCAGGGCTAGGACCCTAGAGGTGGTCATCAAGGTATACAGAGTGGTCCCCAAAGAGGCAAGTCGGGTGGTAGGTTTGATAGTCAGGGCAGAGGCAGACATAGCCATTTCTATGCAGCTCCAGCGAGAGCAGAGGCTGAGGCATCAAAAGATGTGATCGCAGGTATGATTCTTTTATGCCAGCACCCCGCCTTGGCTTTATTTGATCCGGGCTCTACTTTTTCGTATGTTTTTGTTTACTATGCCTCTTGCTTGAGTATGATATCTGAGCCTCTGGTAGCGTCGTTGCGTGTGTCGACCCCCGTGGGTGAGTCTTTAGTAATGGATCAGGTATTTCAATCTTGCTTAGTCACTATCCAGGGGCGTGACACCCGGGCTGACCTTATATTGCTTGACATGGTTGATTTCGATATGATTCTGGGCATAGACTGGTTATCCCCTTATCGCTTTGTTTTAAATTGCTTCTCTAAGACCGTTACCTTAGCCATTCCTGGTATTCGTCCGGTGGTGTGGCAGGGATCTCGTGGTAGCACACCAGTTTGGGTTATCTCTTTTATTTGGGCTAGGAGGCTAGTGGCTAGCGGATGCTTATAATATTTGGTCTTTGTACGTGATGTGCGTAGGGAGGTCCCTACGGTTGAGTCAGTTCCTGTTGTTCGTGACTTCTTATATGTGTTTCCTACCGACCTACCTAGCCTACCCCCAGAGCGTGATATTGATTTTTTGATTAAGCCTGAACCGGGTACTCGACTTATTTCTATTCCGCCATATCGGATGGCTCCTACAGAGCTCAAGGAGCTCAGTGTTCAGCTTCAATATCTCTTGGGTAAGGGATTTATCAGACTTAGTGTATCACATTGGGGCGCTCCCATTCTATTTGTTAAGAACAAAGATGGTACGATGCGCATGTGCATTGACTATAGGCAGTTGAATAAGGTGACAGTGAAGAATCGATATCCTCTGCCTAGGATTCAAGGCCTATTTGACCAGCTACAGGGAGCTTCAGTGTTCTCTAAGATTGATTTGAGGTCTGGTTACCACCTATTGAATATTAGGGCAGCGGACATCCCTAAGACTGCATTTAGGACCCGTTATGGCCATTATGAGTTCTTGGTGATGACATTTGGGTTGACTATCCCCCCTGCTGCCTTTATAGACTTGATGACACGCGTGTTTAGGCCTTATCTTGATTCCTTCGTCACAATCTTCATTGATGACATTTTGATATACTCGCGGAGTAGGGGTGATGATAAGCAGCATTTGAGAGTTGTGGTCCAGACTTTGAAAGATCAGCAACTTTATGCCAAGTTCTCAAAGTGCCAGTTTTGGTTAGACTCTGTAGCGTTCTTGGGGCACGTTGTATCCAAGGAGGGCATTATAGTAGATCCGGCGAAGATTGAGGCTATTCGTGGTTGGGCTAGGCCTACCTCAGTTACTGAGATTCGGAGCTTCATCGGACTAGCAGGCTACTACAGATGATTTGTGGAGGGTTGCTCTACCTTGGCAGCACCTCTGACCCGGTTGACTCGTGTTGATGTTCCCTTTGTTTGGTCAGAGGAGTGTGAGGCGAGCTTTTTGAGGCTCAAGGAGTTATTGACCACCGCTCATATATTGACTCTTCCAGTTGAGGGCAAGGTCTTCACGGTTTATTGTGAGGCATCCGGCGTTGGTTTGGGTTGTGTATTGATGCAGCAGGGCCGAGTTATTGCTTATGCATCGACATAGCTTAATATTCATGAGCGCAACTACCCCACCCATGACTTAGAGTTAGCGGCCGTAGTTTTCGCACTTAAGATTTTGAGGCATTACCTGTATGGAGTTTGATGTGAGATCTATACCGATCATAGGAGTCTTCAGTATATCATGAGACAAAGGGACCTTAATTCGAGGGAGCGTCATTGGATTGAGCTCCTGAAGGTCTACGACCTCTCTATTCTCTATCATCCGGTCAAGGTGAATGTGGTAGCGAACGCCTTGAGTCGGAAGGCGGTGAGTATGGGTAGTCTAGCCTTCTTATCTGTTGAGGAGCGACCTTTGGCTTTGGACATTTAGTTCTTAGCTAATAGCATGGTTCGGTTGGATATCTCAGATTCTAAACGCGTCTTGGCGTATATTGGAGTTTAGTCTTTTTTGCTTGATAGGATCCGTGATTTTCAGTTTGAGGATGAGGCCTTGGTGGCCCTTAGAGATTGAGTATTAGCGGGTGATGGTGGTCAGGCTACCTTAGATCCTGATGGAGTAACTGTGTTCCGAGAGTTGGGGAGTTGATACTTTCTGAGGGTCATAAGTCTAGATACTCTATACATCCGAGCACAACGAAGATGTATCGTGATTTGAGGAGCATTACTGGTGGCGTGGCATGAGGAGAGATATTGCTGACTTTGTTTCCTACTGCTTGTGTTGCCAGCAGGTAAAGGCCTATCATTTGAGGCCTGGTGGTGAATTTCAGAGATTACCCATTTCGGAGTGGAAGTGGGATTGTATTACTATGGATTTTGTGGCTGGCTTACCGCGGACTTCTAGAGGTGTTGATAGCATTTGGGTCATCGTCGATCGATTGACCAAGTCAGCACATTTCCTTCCTGTTCAGTCTTCATTTAGCACCGAGAGGTTGGCTTGTATCTACAATCGAGAGGTGGTTCGACTTTATGGGGTGCCAGTTTATATTATATCAAATCAGGGTTCTCAGTTCACGTCCAGCTTTTGAAGGATCTTTCAGGATGAGTTGGGCACTCGGGTTGACCTTAGCACAGCTTTCCACCCGCAGACTGATGGTCAGTCGGAGCGTACTATCCAGGTCCTTGAGGACATACTGCGGGCTTGTGTTTTTGAGTTTGGTGGTCATTGGGACCAGTTCTTGCCTTTGGCGGAGTTTGCGTATAACAACAGCTACCATTCTAGCATTCAGATGGCCCCTTTCGAGGCCTTGTTTGGTAGGCTGGTTTGAGTCTACAAAGCCTAGGCCGCGGGGTAGAGATTTGATTCAGGAGGCTTTGGACCAGGTGGGAATGATTCAGGATAGATTCAGGACGGGTCAGAGTAGGTACCAGAGTTATGCAGATCGGAGGTGTCGACCTTTGAGATTCTCTATTGGTGATCGGGTATTCCTCCGTGTGTCGCCCATGAAGGGTGTGATGAGGTTTGGGAGGTGGGGAAAGCTTAGCCCAGGTACATTGGGCCTTTTGAGATACTCCGGACAGTTGGGGAGGTTGCTTAACAGTTGGCCCTACCTCCAGCAATTTTAGCCATCCACCCAGTTTTCCATGTCTCGATGTTGCGCCGGTATGTTCCTGATGAGTCCCATGTGCTCGAGTATGATGCAGTCGAGTTGGATGACCGTTTGACATTTGTAGAGGAGCCAATTGCCATTCTAGCCAGTGATGTGAGAAGGTTGCGCTCGAGAGCCATTCCTATTGTTAAAGTTCCCTGAAGGCATCGTCCAGTCGAGGAGGCTGCCTGGGAGACCGAGCAGGAGATGCGAGAGCACTTTCTTGTCTTGTTTGAGCCTTCAGGTACTTCTTGACCCTTACTTTCGCGGATGAAAGTCCTTTTTAGTAATGGATATTGTAATGACCCTCCTGGTCATTTATGTGTTTTACCTTCGATGTGTCGTTTAGAGCGTTCCTGTAGCGACCCCAAGTCATTTGACTTGTTGGGACTGACAGTTCGGTCGCCAGGTCATTCGTTTGACTTTTGTGCGAGTTTTAGTGTTTTTGGAGCTTATGAACCTTGAACGATCGTTTTCGATCAAAAGTTCAAGAAGATGACATCAGAATCCAATTCTACCGATTCCATCAGCTCCGAAAGGGTCATTTTAGGCTAGTAGCATGGTCGGCATGACTCCGGAGGTTTTCAGTGTGAGTCGATGCGATTAGGCGTTTTAAGTTTATGTTTAAGCCTAAGTTTGACTTTAGTCAACATTCTGATTAAACACGCTCGGAACAGAATTCCGTCAGCGCGGTTAGCTCTGGAATGTCAAGTTTGGTCTAGATTCACCTTTTTTTGTGTCCCGAGGTTTCCGATATTTTTCCGAGCCTTTTTGTGGTTTCTTACTTAAAATGGCATTTGAGTGTGGGACCCACTTTTTGTCAAGATGACCTCTTATGGAAATTTTCACTGCGCGATTGAGTCCGAAATATCAAATTTGGTATGGTTGTATATCTCGTTTACGTGAATAGGGTTCCGAACGAGTTTAGAGCACCCCATCGGAGTTTTAAGTTTTGGAAAGAATTTGCAGAAAAATGTGCTATAAATGAAGAAAATATAAGCAACCCTTTCCAAACTTAAAACACTCATAACTCTCTCATCTCTCATCTCTCAACCGAATTAGGGGATTCAAAGTGCGGGAGCTTCATATTTTTGGTGGCTTCGATATAGAGTGTTTGGACGTTTTTGGGTATGCGTCATTCGAGGTAAATTTGGTTATAAACCTAACTGTTTGGCCCTTTATCGAGCTTTTGTTTTTGGCATCCTTGTTTTGGTCATATCTCACTCATTCGAGGTAAATTCGGTGATTCGAAGTCCTACGTGTTGGGAATTGTCGTGGCTTTGTTGTAGAGTGTTCAAGGAGTGATGGAAACCTTTTGATTCTCATAACTTTTGAGTTTAGACTGCTGCATGTTTTCTTTTAAGTTGATTAAAATGTGATTTTTCCTTGCATGTTGGGTTTTGCTGCGTTTTGATCCCCGAATTATGTTCCAATTTGGAACACAAGTTCGGGGAACTATTTTGGGTCTCTTGACGGAGTCAAATCCGAACAGTTCGGTGTGGGGCCCACGATTCCCGTTTTGACTCCAAATTTGACCCGTCTTTGTTTGTTGTGATTTTGGTGTCTAAACGACAGCACTAACGTTGTGATCCTATATTCGATAGAGTGGCAGCGTTTAAAGTTCGTTCAGGAAGGAAAAGCACCAGAAGAGTGATTTAGAGCGCGCGCGATCGGCCTTAAGGTAGGCTATGGCTTCCTTTATGCCAACGTCGTTCGGATGACTTAGCTCCTTGTAGAATGGAGTAACAGACTGGAGTCAGATAGTTTGAACCTTAGATTAGGCGTTATCGCAGCTTGCTGCACTTCTGTATCTTCTCCCTCTAGTCTCGACGCGCTCTCGAAGGTTTGGTGCATCACTAAAGGTGTGGGATTGAATAGTATAGGTTGGAGCCTTATCTGTGATTTCTTAGAGTGGACGGTGTTCCATGGTGGATATTGTTAAATTGGAACCTATTAGAGATACCATCACCCCCGGGATCGTTCTTTCTAGCTGGGTTGGGAGCGTATCGTTGGCTGGGTAGACTCGGTGATATTGGCGAACACCCTCGTTCCTCCCTTTCTAGCAGGGCTGGGAGTGTGTTGCTGGCTGGGTGTCCTCGGGTAGCTTTTCTAGCTGGGTTGGGAGCTGACTGCATGGTAGGACGACTCGTGATATCTACCTCACTCACAGGTCCCTCTTTCTAGCTGGGTTGGGAGTGGACTGTTTGGTCGGGTGCCCCCTATAGTCACTCTTTCTAGCTGGGCTTTGTTGTAGAGTGTTCAAGGAGTGATGGGCACCTTTCGATTCTTGTAACTTTCAAGTTTAGACTGCTGCATGTTTTCTTTTAAGTTGATTAAAATGTGATTTGTCCTTGCATGTTGGGTTTTGCTGCGTTTTGAGACCCAAATTATGTTCCATTTTGGAACACAAGTTCGGGGTACTGTTTTGGATCTCTTGACGGAGTCAAATCCGAACAGTTCGGTGCGGGTTCCACGTTTCCCGTTTTGACTCCAAATTTGACATGTCTCTGTTTGTTGTGATTTTGCTGTCTAAACGACCGTACTAACGTTGTGATCCGATATTCGATAGAGTGGCAGTATTCAAGGTTCGTTCGGGAAGGAAAAGCTCCGGCAAAGTAGGCTACGGCTTCCTATCTTTAAGATTGAGCTTAATTGGGTAATAGCATGTCGATTGGAGTGAATTGGGGGTGGGTACCAGTTTCCTACTTTACTTTGATTAGATACCTTTTGTTAGGATTGATTGGCCATATTTCGGGTATAGTATCATGTTAACCGGTTTAGTAGAGTTGCATGCTTATGTGCTAAATGTTATTGTATGCTTGTATGCTATGTGTTGTATGCCTTGTTTATCCTTAATCGTAAGCATGATGTCCTAAGTCTAGGTTAGGCTAGCATTCTCTTAGACTTATGACCCGTGTGGGTTGGATAGCCTTGACTTTCTGTCAACGTCGTTCGGATGACTTAGCTCCTTGTAGACTAGGGTAGCAGACTAGAGTTAGATAGGTTTAGCCTTAGATTAGGCGTTATCGCTGCTTGCTGCAATTTTGTATCCTCTCCCTCTGATCCCGACGTGTTCTCGAAGGTTTGGTGCATCACTAAAGGTGTGGGATTGAGATAGTATAGGCTTGGAGCCTTTTCTGTGATTTCTTAGAGTGGATGGCGTTCCATGGTGGCTGTTGTTGGATTGGATCCTATTAGAGATACCATCACCCCCGGGGTCGTTCTTTATAGCTGGGCTGGGAGTATCGCTGGCTGGATAGACTCGGTGATATTGGTGATCGCCCTCGGGCCTCTCTTTCTAGCTAAGCTAGGAGTGTGCTGCTGGTTGGGTGTCCCCGGGTCGCTCTTTCTAGCTGGAGTGGGAGCAGACTGCATGGTAGGACGACTCACGATATCTACCTTCCTCACGGGTCCTTCTTTCTAGCTGGGCTGGGAGTGGACTGTTTGGTTGGGTGCCCCCTAGGGTCACTCTTTCTAGCTTGGCAGGGAGTGCACTGCTGGCTTGGTGGAGTCTAATGGATTATCTTGGTTACTTTGGGCTGCGAGCCCGGTTCTCTTCTTTCTCATTAGACTTAGTTATTCTGTGTACCTGTCGGGCTTATGGGTGTCCGTTCAGGTTTTATTTAAACTTGCACACGAGTGTACCTTCTGGGCTTATGGGGGTCCAGTTAGGTTTAGTTTAGTTATACTTAGTTTATTTCTGGTATGCTCGTGTGATTTCTTTTCATATCCACTCTAACCTTTCTGTGTCTAGATTCTATCCTTTCTTATTGTTTTTACCCTTTTTGCTCAGTCGGCCTGTGATGCCTACTGAGTACCTGTTGATTTGGTACTCATGCTACACTTTGCATCTACTTCGTGATGCAGGTCCCAGTACCAGTTACCAGCGGTGATTAGTTCCAGCCTTCTTTTGCAGCTGTGATTCGGAGACCAGGGCGAGCACTTGGCGTTTTGGGTTTGTCTTGTCTCCTTTTTTTGTTTTAGCTAGTCTTGTTGCCTTTGAGACACGCTTTGTTGTGGTCTACTTTTGGGACTTGTACTCTTTATTAGATAGCTCTGTACTAGTGACTTCCAGGTTCTGTGAGGGATTTTTGTATATATCTATTTTGGTTTGCTTCCGCCTTGTTGTCCTTGTTTAGATTATTATTTTCACTAGTTTCTGCCCGTTCGCTCATTGGTTGATGTTCTAGGTTACGGGTTGGCTTACCTACTGGTAGGGCATAGTAGGTACCATCATGACTGGAGAAATCTGGTCGTGACATACTACCCAAGGTAGGGTGGTAACCAAGGATGGAACAGGGATGAAGGCTGGAGAGATCGTGGTAAAGAGTGGAGGGATCGTAACCCCACTTGGACGGAAAAAGATGGGGAGAAGGATAAGTATGTTCCTCCCCACGAGCGTCAAAAGCCCAAAGATTCTGAGGGTGGCCGGTCTGAGGATATGCTCTCTCATATTCTCAACAAGGTTGAAGGGTCCGATAAAATCTTTAAAGAGGTGAAGGAAGATATATCGACCCTTAACTAGACGGTGACTTCTCATTCCGTCTCTATCAAGCAGTTGGAGACCCAAATGGGTCAAATTTCTTCCCATTTAAACCCGAGACAACAAGGGGGTTGCCTAGTGACACTATGGCGAACCCCAAAAATGAGGTTTGAGCGAGGACTTACGTCGTGCCACGATGTTTACTAAGGCGCTTCTTGGGAGGCAACCGAAGTTTTATTGCTTTCTTCTTATTTTTGAAAATAACGTGTGTTGATTGTGCAGGTGAAAAAGTGGAATGTGCTTGAAAAGTGCAGGTTGGCGAGCAAAATGTCCATTCGGCGACTCGTCAAAGAGGTCGGCGAGCCCGACTTGGACCGTTGTTGGACTCAAGAAATCATAAGATGGAGTCTATAAAACTAGGCGGGCCCATGGACTAGTTGGCGGATCACTAAACAGGTAGGCGATCCCGATTAAGTCTGCCGTTTGGATCCCCACATTAACTGAAGGTCCTATAAAACTCAGTGAGGTAAGTACCCACTCAGCATGTCGCCGATTGGTTCAGCGAAGAAAAATAATATTGTCGAATGGCCACGAACTGGACAGTTTCTGAAAGGCCAAAGATTTAAAATTTCAAACTCTTTTACATTCCCTCACTTTTCAACTTCATACAATCACACATGCACTCTATATTTCCCATATTATTGCATTTTACCACTTTTTAGTCGTCGATCTGTGTTCGGAGTTGGATACTTTGCCGCCTAGCTTTACAAACTCTCATATTCAACATTAAAGGTTGGTTTTTCGAACCCCAAACTCGTATTTAGTGGTTACACTCATTTGCATTTGTATTGTTCTTATTGATGTGTGTTGTGCCTCTCTGAAATCATGATTGTGTGCTTGTGTGCCTCTTTTAATCTCAATATCATGCCTTAATGGTCTAAAATTGTAGATTTCCCGAATTGCATGTCTTAAAATTGATCAAAATCTTGTGGGTTGTGCTTATTTGTTTTTGAGTCTAGTCGGGTGAAGTCTAAGTAACCATGTATTGTGATAAATGATGTGCTTTGCCCAATGATGGAGCGTTTGACGTCATTCCTAAGGGCTAAAGTCGTCAAATGGCCAATTTTGGCCAAACCGAGGAAAGTCTGAGTACCCCGATGGCATGGGTCTAAGTTTAATTGAACAAGTGTGTGGTTTGATTTTGTTTTCGGGGGCTGCGTAGTTGAATTTGGAAGTTGGGGTTGAAAATAGTACATTGGGCAGTTTGGCGAGCTAGGTCGAGCTCGCCGAACCACTCAGCGGTTCGCCAAAGTCCCCCCAGATCGCCTTTAATTTCATTATTTAAGTGAGTTTGGTTCTGTAAATTCTGGCAAGAAGCCTGAGATCACCGAGTGCACTCGGTGACTCGTCGAAAGTCTTCCTTAATCGCCCTTTCTGCTCCCCTAACCACTAAAATACATTGTAACTTTTGGTGGGCTAATCAGTGCTCGCCGAATGATGTCAGTGATTCGCCAAAAGGCCCTTCCCATCGCCTACATGCCATTTTTTTGGTAAAAATTTTAGCCAATCTTTTTGGCGATCCTGATCTGGCTCGCCTAAGTGATTCGGCGACTCGTCGATCGGTTCGGCGACTCTTTCTGCAATATATTTTCTGCATTTTTCTTGAACTGTTTCTAACAGTTTCTAATTTTTTGTTGCAGATATGGCTAGACCAAAAGTGGAAGGTAGAGACATGCTGCCCCACAAGAAGGCAAAGGGAATCACATTAAATGAAGATGCAGCTGCATCCCGGGCAAAGGCAACCAAGCTGCCTACCACCGGTGGGAAAGGACAAGGGAAAGGCAAGGCACCTATGCCTGCATCACCGGAGGCTAGCTCTAATAGTGAGGGGATATATGCCAATCACCTCACCACCTCTGAGAGTGAGGGTGAGCACCAAGATCCTTGGGCCGCAACTTTTGAGCCTGGAGATAATGAGTTATTGTCAGCCCAAAGAGTTGAACTACGTTCCAAGAGGTTGAATGATCCATCTAGGATCAGGACTCCCCAGGCCACTCCTCCTCTTCCTGCTCCAGCACAGGCTGTGGTCTCAGCACTACCTACACAGGGTCTTCCTTCTCGGTCTATGAACAGACTAAAGACTGAGGGATTGAGGACCATTATCAAGGAGAAGAAGTTGTCTACTGATGGGGTAATAGATAGATACCCAGAGATTATGAGTTGCTTGAGGTCTCACAAATTCCATATATTCACTAGACCCCAGCGCCCCTACATTCCAAACTGGGTCCGGGAATTCTACACCGCCTATGGAGCGCTAGTGCCACAAAGGAAGAAGCAGACTGCTAAATTCAAGCTGGTTGATTACGTAGTTGTTAGGGGAAAGAAGGTGTTGTGTGGCAATACTAACATAAATGTTGTCTTGGAATGCACCGACAACATTGCAGACGACTACCAATACAGGATCAAGACTAAGTCCTTGGAGAATATGAAAAGTTGGTTGGCTCCTCTCATATCTGATAATACTCCTAGGTGGTTGGAGACAGGAGCTCCGATAGAGAAGAAGGACCTCAATGTATCAGCGAGGTACTGGTTTGGCTTTATTAGCAACACTATCATGCCATCCCAGAATGAGTTTGTCCTCTGCCACACAAAAGCGGATTGTCTTGGATCGATCATTGCACGAAAGCGCATAAATTTAGGTATGATCATTGAACAAGAGATGGCCATGAGGGCCAAGAAGCGCCAAACCTCTCTTCTTTTTCTGGTGTTGATCACTTAGTTGTGCAGATAGGCTCGAGTGCCTCGAGATGAGAAGAAGGATGTGGAAGTGATTACCACATCTTCTACCGATATCAGGTGGATTGAGGCTAAATATTTGAAGGATGAGGCAGAAAAGAAGAAGGCAACTCTGATGGACACCTCACCAGTTGTTGATACTGATACACTACCTGCAAAGGCAGTATTGCCTTCTCCAGCCCTTGAGCCTTCAGGTACATCTAGTGATGTCCCTTCTGTCACTCCCAGTTCCTCCACTGCTCCCTTGCCTCCTAGATCTGGTACTGTTGTTGTTGCTATCTCTCGACCTCCACTCACCCAGGCAGTGACACTATGGATGGGGCATCTAGCCCATTATGCTGATAGACGTGCCTCCAGGCTTGAGGCCACCATTCCTGGAATGATTGAGAGAGCCCTTACTACTGCGGTGACACCTTTTAGTACATCCATTGATGCCCTTGCTATACGGATAGTGGTGTGTGAGCAAAATCAGGGGCCACTGAAGAGGTGACGGCTTTAAAGGCCATTATTGCTGAGTTTAAGAAGGATGTGGACCAGTTGAAGTCCACGGATATGTCCATGATTTTTGGGATGGTGGAGATCCCCAACATGCCAGCTGATACAGATATTCCTCCAGCTACCACCGGAGATGAGGTTCGAGTTGAGGAGGTGGCTACTGCGGAGTCCGAGGGTGAGACTGATGAGGAGAAGCTTGGTGTTGATGAGGAGGCTTATTATGAGGGCCTTACAGAGATTGAGGAGGCCATGGTAGATTCAGCTGTGCAACTGACCCTACTGGATCTATTGTTACTAATACCCTGGTCATTGATGCCCAAGATCAGAGTGTTGCACCGGGCACTGATGTCCCGACAGATGGAGCGACTGTGTAGAAAGAACCCTTCTTTACCTCCATCTCTATCATTTTTATTGACTTTTTAGTATTTTGTTGCATTTGAGGACAAATTGCTTTTTATTTGCGGTGGGGTGAGGTATTTCCATACCTACCTCTTAAGATTATCATTTATGTATGTATATTGGGTTTTTGTTTCTGAATTGTGTTTTGACACTGTTTTGTGGATGTTTGAGCTTATGGCTCCTTGTTTTAAATACGAATGGTTTTTTACCCTTCTCAAAAATTTTGCCACCTCTTGTTATGTTTGAATGTGGTTGTTCTTGTGCAAATTTGAGTGTCAGTTATGATCAATACCGATGAATTGAATATTGCTCTTAATCGAACAAAAATGAATGCGCGGCTACAATGAGGCCAAATGAAGTTGCATAGACAATATGTAAACTTTTTGCATCTCATTGTGACTAGCCGATTATCGATTGAGTCTCTTGTGATGAACATTGCACACTAACGAAAGTGTGGAGTCTTGTTTGATATTGGTGTCAATGTTTTGTGTGATGAGCTTACCGTGAACCTTGTGTGATGACACCTAGAATTTACCCCGTTGGTCTGGTTGACTAAGTGATGTAAACTCTTGAAATGATCTTAGGCAACAATTTTGAAGAGTGAAACAATTTGACAATATACCTCTTTTGTGGCCAACCTTGTGAGATATGTGAATCTTGCTTGAACCCCTTTGAGCCTTGTCCTTTTCTTGGAAGAAACTTGATGAAATTGTAACCCCTCTTTATCCATTCACTCATAATCCTCATGAAGTGTGGTTTGTTTGAATAGTCAACTTAAGCCAAAATCCTAAGTTGGGGGTGTGGTGAAAAGAAAAGGTGAATGAAGAAGTGCGAAGAAGTCCCCCTTGATCCATGGACGTGAAAATGATGGAACCCCTCCATACAAAAAAAAAGAAGAAAGAAAAATAAAAAGAATGAAAAAGTTGTGGAATAAAGTTGTGAAAATTGCAAAAGAAATGGTGTGCCCGGTATTCCATGAAAAGTGAATAATGGGGTGAATTTTGAGCATGAGTGAAAATGTTGAAGAGAAGGAAAGAAAGTGATGTTCATACCACATTTCATGAGGATAGTAGCCACTGAGCCTAAATGACCATACCTTTACATTCAGCCCCGTTACAAGCCTTGAAAAAACCTTTTTGATCTTGAGTGAGCTAAAACAAATGTTGGCTGGAAAATAAGGGTAAACCTATGGGTGAAGTCATGCATGTGTTCTTATTTTTTAGTGTGGGAGTTGTTTGTGATTCCGGTGCTATAAATTGTTGAATAATTGTGTGTGAATATTGAATCATCTTTGTGTGAGGGCATTTGAGTACCTTTGTTGAGCTTGAACTTGCATTTGAAGAAAGTATTGTGAACTTGAGAGTCTTTGATAATTGTGAGTCACAACTTGAATCTTTGAGTGCACAATTGATCCTTGCATGAGTAAGTTGAGTCTTGTTGTGTGCATCATGATTGAATCTTTTGTAGCGCTATTTGAGACATCTTTTTTGAACTACTGAACTTGAGTTTTACTTTAGGACAAGCAAAAGTTTAAGTTGGGGGTGTTGATGAGTCCGATATTTGGACTCATTTAGGGCTTTATTTATATGGGTTTAGTGTCCTCAAATGCTTATTTTGTGCCAATAACTGATGTAAAATCCTTGATTTCCAGGTATAATATGGATTGAGGAACAAAGCAAGGACACTAATTTGCAAAAAGGAACGAAGCAAGCTGAAAGAATGAAGAAAAGCAAGCCTGGTGATTGCCAAGTCCACTTGGCGAGTCGCCGAATGGCTACTTAACCGCCTAAAGTTCCAGTGTGCCAAGCCCTGAAGGAAAGAACCAAGTTAGCGAGAGAAAGGAAAAGTCGGCGGATTGCCGAGTGGTTCCGCGATGCAGTGTTGGCTCTCCCAAAATTACAGACCTTGAGGATGTTGAAGCCAAGGCAGAAAGGCGATTGAAGTGACCAAAGGGTGGATCGCCGAGTGGTTCGGCGAGCCCGACTTACTTCGCCGAGTAACTCTTCGTAACACATTTTTGGCGACTATAAATACATTTTTGAACATTTAGTTTAGTATCGAAGTTCATATATTTTTTAGTCAATTATTGAGTTTTGAACTGGGAGACAAGTTTTCTCTAGGTTTTCCTAAGCTTTGAATAATTGAAGTTTTTCACTTTTGAGAAATTGGAAGTAGGT
Source organism: Solanum microdontum (assembly GCA_036250385.1). Lineage (NCBI taxonomy): Eukaryota > Viridiplantae > Streptophyta > Magnoliopsida > Solanales > Solanaceae > Solanum > Solanum microdontum. The sequence goes on along the minus strand of JAJONQ010000271.1, from coordinate 27,181 downwards.
CTTTGAGATTCTTCGAATTGGAACATTGTAAAGACGAAATCAATCTTATCCAGTTGATGGAAACTCAATTTGGTAACGATTTTCATCTTTTTATAATGTCTAGCTAAAACCTCAATTCTTGGGGTGTGATTATATGATTATGGGTTGATTTAGTTTATGGGTATTGCTGATTGTTAGTTTAAATGCTATTTAGAAGTGAGTTCAATCATTAATTGTGGTTTAATTTAAGAATTGTAGTTGCAAATGCAGTTTTACCCTTGTGTTTTTGGCTTGCTCGAGAGAGAGGTTTTAATATTAAGATTATTGATTGATGGTCTGTGGATATTGGGTTGTCATGGGTTTAGCTCAAGAGAGTGAATCCTAAACCCTTTTCCACACATTCAGCTCGAGAGAGTAAATGGACTAAAGTGTAGGTTGTTCTTATTTTGCATGCTTGTTGATGTTCGAGAGAAATCGACTTGATTCGGGGTAAATTGTTCGAGAGAAAGTTTACCTCCTCTATAGTCTAGCTTACTCACTAATATTTAGCTATTTTCTAATAGTTGCAATTACCCATTTATCTATATTAGCCTATAATCAAATCACATCCCAAGAATCCGTCTCATTATTGTTATTTCGTTTTGTTTATTGTTGTTTGTAGTTGATAATTTCAAATCAAAAACCCCCCATTTGACATTCGTGTCATCCCCTGATTTGAATAATGTCATTATTTGAAAACTTCTATTCCTATGACTGATTTGACCATGTTCACACTTTACTATTGAATCTTAAACATGTACCGCTCCCTGTGGGATTCGACCCCAACTCACTTAGTTGGGTTTTATACTGACTAGCGATCGTTGACAGTTAGAATAGGATGAAGTGTCCTTGAAACGTTAATCAGTGGTGGCAAATAGGCGGGTTGGGTCAACTTTGGGCCGGTTGAAAATGGGTCAGCATAAAATGGGTAATAATTCAACCTGCCCATATTTTATATGGGTAAAAATTGATTGGGTAAAAAATGGGTTGGGTAAAATACTAGTTTACCCATATTTACCCATATTTTCATGAGTAAATAGTACTTACTTAAGAATTCACTATGGAGAAAAAAATTTAGTCTTTTTTTAGATGAAAAATGTTGAAAATGCGTCATTTAGTTTTATTGTATCATAAAAATAAAAAAAAAATCCTATAATTTTTCAATATAAAATAAATTTATGTAATAACAAGATGAAAATATTTTTAATTTCAAAGTAAATGAATATTTGCATTTTAGGACCAAAACATGCTTAATGCACTTTAAGTAATGTCAATACTAATACATGATTTGCTTATTTTACACTATTATTTATTATCCAATATAAAATTAAACAAATAAAAAAAATTATAATTAAAAAAAGAAATGTACATTTAAAATATATATTTTTGGAGGGTCAAAGACATCACCTTTTCAATTATAGAGAAGAATAATTAGTTCTATAGAATAACATAAAAATGAAGAGAAATTACACTATTTTTAGTGATATCATGAATAAACTATAAAAGTTAGAAGTTTAACCCATTTGGCTAATCCATATTTTACCCATAGTTTACCCATATTTTTTTGGGTTGAAATGGGTATCAACCCATATTTTACCCATGTGAAAAATCACTCACCCAACCCATTAAAATATGGACGGGTTGGGCGAGTTACCAAAATATGGGCTCATTTTGCCGGCACTATAGGTGACTATTGGCCTTAGCGCCCTCTCTCTCTATCCCTCCCCACGGTTGAAGAGCGTATCAAGTGTTGGGGATCTTGGAGGTTACAATTGGCTTATGACAGATATTTTGTTCTAATGTGTATAAAGAAGTGATCAATACATGACACCTTACACGATTTTTATTTTTATTTTTTGTATGTGGCTATCACATCATCACAAGGGAAGCAGTGTTGTAATATTTATGTAAGAAAACCTATGTGATATGTAAACTATTTTATCTAGGAAGTACCATTTACAAGATAAAACTTGTTAATTAAATTTGCATTTCACGTCATATATGTAAAAGAATGTATACCATTATCATACCCACAAGTTATTTCTGGACATTATTTAAGCTATTAGAACTTATGCCCCATTAGGCATAAACTTGATTGTTAAAGGCTAAAAACTAAAGATTCGACCATTTGAAAGATAAAACGTGTAATTTAGTGAAACAAACCTCATTAAGTGAAGAAATTTATCCCTACATAATGTATAATCAAGTCACCAAGTTGAAAACAACGAAAGAGCACGACATGTTTTGACTGCACCGCTTCTTCCAAACAAGAAGTATCAAAAACCAAATTTATGCTGCAACAACTTGAGAAAAACGAACAAAGTGGTGGCACTTTAGCTTTAAAGCCGGACCAGAATCTTCATCACACAGGTTATGCACTCTAAACAGACAGCTGCAAGATTACCACATAATTCCCATTTTCACTTCAGCTGAGTAGAGCTGCTAGAAGTACATAGTTGATTGATTATGTTACTGGAGGACCTACATATATTTTGGACCAACTTGTTTTAGACTTGACTAATCAAATTGTTGGCGGAGATGCATTTCTGTCTCACTTTTCCATGTCGCATGGGATGACTGCCCCTTCATCCTCTTATTCTTCTCCTTGTCTTTGACGGTAGACCCCTTCTTCTTGACTGGCTCTTCATCAGAGTTTACAGGGTGATCACTGCACGCTGGGCACACCATCCCTTTCGCATGTGTGTACGTTTTGGGAATTCCACATCTCAAGCACATCCTAATACAAGATGCATAGTGAATAAATTGCAATCAGAACTTTCAGAAAAAGAACTTTTCACTAGCATGCATAGTATCATTGTCACAAAATTATGATCCTCACCACATCCTAATGGGAAGGAAAAAGAATAGTTCATTCAACTGTCTCTAGAAAATGGACTAATATATACTAGGTGAGATTATCATAAATAGAGGTACAGTTCTTACAAAATGCAGGGACTATCCTACCTGGAGGGCAAGAAAAGATTCAAACGTTGCCATGGCAAAAAATTCAAGTTAATGCATGATGGTCTATGGCCAAATTCATCACTAGCAAACCCAAAAGGGGTGAACCAGGATGGAGTAGTAAATCCACTTCTTGATATAGATTCTACATCATTTTTGGTTTAGGGAAGCATAAGCATCAATGCACCATAGCTAATTTGGGAGGATTAAGCTCATGGCGTTTGAGCTGCAGGTACCACATATAAGAATAGCCACTTAAAACACTAAAATTTATTACCTGTCAGAAAGTAAAAGATAGACAAGTGTCGAAAAGGAAAAACAGATCTTGCAATATATAGGCAAGCTTGAGAAAACCTCGACTAATACCGCGGGATACCTACTATCTCAGATCTCCCACGAACACATGTACAGAGTAGCTCTATCCACTAAGGCTTTGGACAGATGGGAAAAATCACTTAGTGTTTTGTCTCCGTTGTGATTTAAACATGAGGTTCTCAACCTATTTCATTGACCACTAGGCTACACCATTGGGTGCCAAGTATTTCAAATCTTTTACTACATTCTGAAATAAAAACTGTCTCACCCAATGTTTTTAAAAGTGAAAAATGCATCAAAGGGACCAGGTCCAAGGGGCTTGAAGCGTAAAGCAAGAGGTGAAGCAGACATTTACTAAAGTAAACAACACATGGTATAGATTTTTATTTTTTTTAATGACCTTGGTGTCTGCACTAACTTATGCACACCTCGACTAGTTTCATGGGATACTTGCAACCTCCCACCAACAACCAAGTACCAGGTAACTTTGTCCACCAAGGCTAGGACAGACAAGAAGAAATTACCTAGTGTTTTTACCTCTACTAGGATTTAAACCTAAGACCTCATGGTTTCCAACCCACTTCATTGACCCCTAGGCCACACCATTGGGGGCCAAGTTACGGAAATTTAAGATACCAAACATATATGAACAATCAAATTGCAATTAAATAACTAACTCTAGCAATCAATTTACAACAATTTTGATATTCATCCAACTTTCAAGCTTGAAATTCCGATAATAAAACCCTCCATTGAATGGACAATCCATACCTCAGAAGCTCTGCTGCATCTTCTGCACCAGGATAGCTCGCAGTTGCCACAGGTTTGCCTCCTTGTACAGTGCCAACAGAAGCATTTCCTTGACCAGTAGCTGTCTTTGGGATGCCCCCACCAACATCGCTTCTCACCCTCTCATGAATTCCTACTAACTGAGCCTTTGACTCCACTACAGCACCTATAAAGATGAAAGATTTTTTTTAAAAAAAAAATGGAAAATGTACAAACCATGACCATTAAAGATTCTTCTCTATTGTCAAAAATATGACTAGAGAAAGAAGAGGAACAAATATCTTGATATTAGTTGATAAAATTATACACCTAAGGATGCTTCCTAGTGCAAAAATTTGACATGCCCCGCTTTGAAGAAAAGACTTCTCAGCATATAACCATTGGAGGAATATCTTTTTTTCTTGGATTTACTTCTCTACCTTAGAGGATTAAAATGTTGAAGTGTGCAAAGTAAAAACATTGGATTGCAAACAGGCTTCAACCAGATCTACGGAACACTAGAGGATTAAAATGTTGAAGTGTGCAAAGTAAAAACATTGGATTGCAAACAGGCTTCAACCAGATCTACGGAACACTCTACTCATAAGCTATTTAAGTTTCATTCATTTCGGTTTCCTATGCTATGGCTACAAAGTTAAATAACCACATCTAATCCCTTTCACAAGGCAAGTTTTCCTGAAAAAGTCTGTCTTCGGTTCTCCACTCTCTCCATTAAATATTAACTCTATATTATTAGGTTTCTCCTTCTCTATTGATGCTTAACTATATTTCACTTAATGATCTAGACAGCAAACTGAAATGTATAAAGATAGTTGGATAAAAAAAAAAAATTCTAAACCTCAGAGATCAGGGGCGGATCCAGTGTAATTGTTGGGGCGGATCCAGTGTAATTGTTGGGGATTCCCAGAGACCCAATAACTTGAACCCGGACCCTATACTTTATATTTAGAATTTGTTAAATATATAAGAAAATTCTAGTTGGAAACCCATAACTAAAATGATCAGTTGGTTTAGTGGCAAGGAAGGAACCTGTTGAGGTGCTCTTGTAGCCTGTGACACGGGTTCAATTCCTATGGAGTGTTTTCCAATTTCTCTTGGCTTCTTTTTACAAGCCTCCAAGGGATGCTTATCGGGGTTCAGTTCGCTCAACTTCATATGCTTCAACTCCATGCCTCCCGTCATATATTATCATACAGAAGTAAAAAACTTGACTAGTTTATGAATGAGTTTATTACAATTTTTATCCTCAACTCCCTCCAAGCATATATGTACTTTTATCTTTCATTTTACATATTCGATAAGTCAATTGATAACCGCTAAATTACTACTCCCTCTGTCCCTAATTACTTGTCCACTTTGAATTGACACACCTATTAAGAAAACAATGATTGACATAGTGAGTTTACCATTTTACCTCTATTAATTATGAAGTAGATGAATTAAAAACTTCAGATTTTCAAAAAGTTCTACCTTTTTCAAAATAATTAATAGAGGGTACAATAGGTAAAAAAAATGTTTTTTCTTGATTTGCCAAAATGAACAAGTAATTAGGGACAGCTAAAAATAAATGAACAAGTAATTAGGAACAAAGGGAGTACCAAATAAATTGATATTATATTGGTTCGATTAGCAGTTTAGTACAATTAATAACGGGCCAAGGAACAAGTACCCCTAGACTATGTCTGAAATCCTAGAGATACATCTTAACTAAACTAAGGTCCTATTACCCAAATCTATTTTTTTTGTAATTTTGTACAACTTTTTGGCTTACATGGCATCCAAACGTCTTCCATGCGCCTTAACTACGTGGAGTCACAGAATGTGCCACGTAAGTTAAAAGGTGTATAAAATTACAAAAAAATGAGTTCGGAGGTAATAGGACCTTAGTTTAATTAAGGTATGTCTCTGGAATTTCGGTCATATTCTAGGGGATAGTTGTGTCTTATCCCATTAATAATTGATAACCAATAAGCGAAGTGGTTAAGTACAGATATTCAACCGAACCACCCAATAAGCACCCCTACTGGAACCACAAGCTTAAAATCCTGGATTCGCCGTTGTTGTCAGAGGTAATGAACATACTTTAGTTATAACATTAGCTTTGAAAGAAGACTTGCCCTAAGAACTTTCGCGCTTTTTGGTTTTGCTAGAGTAAGTTGTATAACAGCTGCCTTATAAGTGTTCCTAAGCACCACTGTCTGAACGAAATCATTAATTTTGTAAAGAAAATTCCACTAGCAGTATTAATCTGAAAATTGATGAATTGTTTAAGCCCCAATCTCTCTTTACAGAAAATTATGCCCAAATTGTATAAATACAACACCATAAATTCCATCATATAGAATAGAATTAAGAGGAAGTAAAGGAGTTAGAAAAGTACCGGCTGGTAAATCATTCTTGTTTCTGCTGTACTTACGGCGACCGTGTCTCTGTTCATTCACGTCCTTTCCAGCTTCTTCAACACTGTTGTTCAAAAACTCCGGCGGCCCTGAAATCTCCAATAATTTCAAACATAAATGTAATAACATGAAAAAAGGATACAGCTTTCTTAGAGGTAAATAATTAAGGAAATTAATTTACTTCGGAGAAGGCATCAAGAGCAGAGGGGAGCAAGGAAGATGAAGAAGGATTAGGGTTAAAAAAGGGTTTGTAACGATTCTGTGGAACGTCATCTTTTAGGTCGTCGTCGGAGTTGTAGTAGTGAGGTTCTTCTTCTTGTTCTTGTTCTTCTTCCTCCGATGAGGAGTAACTTTGTATGAGTGACAAACTCATCGTCGCCGGCCGGCAGGATCCGACAAAGACCTTCGAGTTTATAGTGACACTAGTAGCCTGGCAATTATCCTTTTGCCCCGCCGCAAGTAAGACTTAAAATTGCAAAATTGTAACTTTTGCTTACCTACAAGATATAACTATGTTCAATTTTTTTATCTAATTAAAATAAAATTAAAATTCTCTTATTCTAAATTTATGTATGAATCATGATATAAATTTTAAAATGGCTTAAATCTTACTAAAAGTTGTTCTCATATTTGCTTGAATTATTTAGGTTAACATCTCTATCATTTTAAATTTGTATTATAAACATTTTTCGACAAACAGGTAAGAATATTAAATAAAAATATAATTTATTCGTGCTAATATGATAAAGTGACAAATTAAATGATGACATTTGATATATGTATTAAAAAAAATTATTTAAAAATTAAATTGTGAAAAGGAAAAAAATATATATTTTTAATTTCATTATCAAATTGTGAGAGGAAAAATATAAACCACCTCATCCACCACCCCTTCTCCTTTATTACCCACATTCCCCTTTATTCTGGTACTGATTTATGATAACCCGTATTGCACATTTATTTCAAATATTCAATTAAAAAAGCATAATGCAGTATGATAAATTTTAGATGCTATATACATATTTTAATACTTTCTTTGAGATATAAAATAGAAATTAAAATATACAAAAAAGCGCAAATAATTTGAAATTATAAACTTAATATTAATGACATAGTATTTTAATTTTAAAAAAATTATATATATATATATATAGAGAGAGAGAGAGAAAATAATGTAAGATTTACTTAACAGGAACAAGTTTGTGTACATGTTAACAACAGTGGAATGTTAATTCAATCTTGTTAAGATATTGCTCCAAGTCCGATTTTGAGTCTCAAGGAATCAAAGTTATGTTTTCACAAACTAAATGCCTCTTTTGTTTTGTTAATGTTAGAAGATATAGTTTTCATTTTTCTTTTTCACCCTCTTTTTTCTATTCTTATTTTGCTTCGAGATTCTCACCTTTTCTAAAGAGAGGTTGGGCAGTTACTCAGTAAATGTTCCCTCTTCTTTACAAAATAGAGATAAGGGATAATCTCAATCTGATTTTTTCTCTGAAAAATTATTGGGTTGGATTGAATCGGATCGGGTCGGTTCACATGGACGATCCATGACCCAAAACTTACATCTCTCACCTCGTACATGGTGGACAAGACCCAAGTCAATGCAACATCAACTAGACACACAATTCATACGACAAATAGTTCGTGGGACGTGTGAGCATCAAGAGTTTACCTTTAAGGTTTTACAAGCCTCACGTAGGAATCCAATCACATGTGGAAGGAATTCACTGAGAATACTATTACTCACAATACCTGAGATTCCACTCACTTCAGTAGTTACTTATTCGATCTCTCATCTTCTTAAAGAGATGAATTTGAGTTCATGTTTAATTTCATATACATAATTATACTGAAGCATAATAGTCGACTTATGTATACAAGTTAAATTATACATTCTAATCATCTTCCCTTTCTACTCGAATCTATCTGTTTCAAATCAACTATTTTTTCTAGACATGCAATGCATTGTCGAATCACTCATGGCTATTAGTAACATGCTAAAATAGCAATACCAACCAAAACTTCAAGAAACAGTAAAAGGTCAAAGGATATTCCAATGAAAATTTAATTTAATTTTTTGGGATATCACATATTGAAGGAGGGAGTCATTCTTTAATTAATCAATTGATTGCATAACACACAAGGTATGACACACATGCTACGAAATTTTCACCTTAATCTGGTGCATGTGTCTCATTCGGTTGATTATCCAACATCATACAGAGCTTGATCTAAACACGTCTAGATGCTTAACCCGAGTTTCTCTCTTTAATGATCCTCAAAATCATCTTCTTAGAGAAACTCTTGTCTTACTTATAAAAAGAAGTCATTATTTGGTAGTGGAAATCATCATTTCACGTTCTCTGACGTAAAAGGCGATTACTCGTATGAGAGTCAATTTCGTGACTTGTACGACATTCTTTATTTTTAAAAACATATCCACATGTGCATGAGATATAAATTCAAAATAGTCATATATTGATGAGAATAATACAACATTCAAGCTATTTTACAATACAAGAAACTATTATCATATCATGCGCAAACCTATAGTGTTAACATGTTTCTCAAACAAGTCTTTAGATATTGTCTTTGTAAAAAGATTAGCTATCATTTCATGTGTAAAGGAATGCATTGTAAATTTATTTCTCCACTTGCTACTATGTCTCTCAACAAGTTATACTTGATGTTAATGTGTTTGATCTTGTTGCGATACTGAGGATCCTTCGTGTATGCGATAGCCGCTTAACTGACACAATATAAAATCATGGGACCCTTAGAATTCTTGCAATATTCAAATGCTCGAAGAATCTCTTTAACCAAGCAGCTTCTTGTACTGTAGACACACAGTTCACGAATTTAGACGTCTTAATGTTAATCTATTCAGACATACATTCATATTCAGACGTCTTAATGTTAATCTTTGTCTCGTCTACATCCAGGAAAGAAAAGATCAGATCAGTAACAGCAGACTTCCAAGCATGAGTAAACAGTCAATTATTGTTGAGAGGATTTGAAAGAGTCGAGCTTGTAAAAGGCTTATCGGATGGATTTTCTACCGAGGTAGAGGTTTTTTGCTAGAGACTGGATTGCTCACTCAACAATTTCTTCTTCTCGAGTGAAGTAGATTACTCTTGCTCTATGCACTAGGGAATGAAAACAAATGAGGCGTACTCACACAAGTAGTGAAAGGGATACCAATACCAAAAGCAATAAGTTTCTTACACTTTGTTTGGATAGTTGTTATTCATTATATTGTATTATTAGTCTAAATATAATGTTTGTTTTGATTGTTACTTAAATTTTATTGTATTGTATTATTTAAATTCATCGTTGGAGAAGATGATGATCATCATCGCTATTTCTGCTCAGAAACAGGGGTTGCTGAATTTGAAGCATTAACATCGTGGGTATGGCTCACATTCCTTTCTTGGGAATCAAACATCATCGTAAGAAACGTGCAGCAGTTCAAATTCCCAGGAAATCTTTCTTCTGGTGTACTCTTCTAAGTCTTCTTTGCTGCCTTCACTTTCTCTTCTCGCGGGTTTCATCCCTGGCGGGCGGCGGCAACCACAGCCCTACCCGGTGTTAAGCCGATTGTTCCAGTTATAGAAACCGTCCAATTCCCGGACGAGACAGTTGTTTTCCTAAAATACCCTCCTTCAACTCCCTTATTCATCAAATATGACCTACCTTAATCCTAACTCTTCTCAACCTCCTGATTCAGTTGAAAACGATGAATTATTGGGCCAACAGCTCGTTCGATGTCCCCTGATTAAGCCACGTGGAGTCCTGACGTCACTTTCCGTCAAGTCTACCGGTTACAACCTCTCAATTGGGCCATCACGTCGGTGGAATTCGTTGGCCTATGAGGCCATGATCGATCGCGATAACACGACCATCGTGTTTGTTAAAGGGTTCAATCTTCGTGGTGGAAAACAATCGGACGCTTCGAAATTCAAGTGTGTTTTTGGTTGGGATGTTAAGAATCCCAAATTTGTGTTACAATCAGATGTTGTATCCATTGCTCAAGAAGTTGTTCGATGTAATACCCCAATGAGCATACTGAATAATCCACAGAGGTTTGTTGGTACGACTAGTAACATGAATCAGCCCATTAAGGTTTCTGTTAGAATGGTTGGTAAGGAACATTTGGAGTCCATAGCTAGTCCTAAACGCCGTCTGCAGCTCAACTTGCCAGGTCAAAAACATCACGAGATGTGTGTATGCACAATGTTAAGAAACCAGGCCAGCTTCTTGAAAGAGTGGATCATGTACCATACTAGAATCGGAGTACAGCGTTGGTTTATTTATGATAATAACAGCTTGGACGATATTGATGACGTCATTAAGCTATTATCCATGGATGGGAACATAAATGTGACACGACATGTTTGGCCTTGGATCAAGACTCAAGAGGCAGGTTTTGCTCATTGTGCATTACGAGCTAGAGATGTATGTGAATGGGTTGGTTTTATGGATGTCGATGAGTTCTTCCACTTGCCTACTGGTATGTCACTGCTTGACATATTAAGAAACCAATCAAGGAGTAGTAATAGTAAAGTTGCTGAGTTGCGGGTGTCATGTCATAATTTTGGACCATCTGGTCTCAAACATGTCCCAACACAAGGGGTCACCATGGGGTACAATTGCAGGATGATTGCACCTGAGAGGCACAAGAGTATTGTGAAACCGGAAGCGTTGAATTCAACATTAATCAATGTGGTTCACCATTTTCATTTAAAGTCTGAGTTTAGATATGCAAATATGGATAGAAATGTGCTGGTGATTAACCATTACAAGTATCAAGTTTGGGATGTCTTCAAGGAGAAGTTCTACAGGAGGGTGGCTACTTATGTTTCTGATTGGCAACAACACAGAAATGTTGGGTCCAGGGATCGTGCCCCAGGTTTAGGGACACGAGCTGTTGAACCACCAGATTGGTCTAGTCGATTTTGTGAAGTTACTGACACTGGCCTTAAGGATCGAGTAGCACAGATGTTCACCGACCCAAACACTGGCAAGTTACCCTGGCAAAAGTCACTGACATGACTCCACAACATGAAATTATTTCGTATCAGAGGCAACATAAGGTTTTGACTTTGAGGATCTAATTTCTTTTGCTATTTTATTTGTACATGAAATAGTCCATATATTCTTTTTGTACATGAATTTACGTCACAACACAAAGGTATTATGAAAATGAAAGTTGAATGTTCAATGTATCTTACTCTTGTATCTGGTGAAAGTCAAAACCATTTTTTAGTATCTGTAACGTTGCATTTCTTTGTGATGCAATGAAAATTATTATAAAAGCCAATAATTGAGCAATGACAGAATGTTAGTAGGTACCGGAAATAAAAATAAAAATAAAAATTCATCGTTGGGTAATGGCGAAAAATCTTATTTTATGTAACGATCGATTTGGTGTGATCACATCGTTACCTTATCATTTTCTTCTCATTTGTCTGTACTTATTACTTAATAATTTTATTTATCATTTATTCTAGCTTTTCATAGTAGCTTCAACCTATACTCTAAAATTCTTTGTAGGTTTATCATTCAAATTATGAATGTGACATTATGTAACTGAGGTCGATACAATCAATCGAAACATTGTATTCATTAAAACAATACAATATGATGCATCACAACACAATACGATACATTATGAAACAATACATAACCGCCACCCAAACAAGGTGGTAAAGTTTGAAATTTGAGAAACTTCACTTGAAAAGCACCTGCAAGTCACTATTTCAATAAAAACCCAAAACTGGGGACAAACTTCAACATCGCCAAAATAACAACTTCAATAGAAAAGTAGTCTCTTCTCTGACTATCTGCTCACCTCCCAACACTATCAACTCAGAACAAGGGCAAGAAAACAAATGCAGTAAAACAGGTAGAGCAAGTTGAAAGATAATTAGTCAATTTGCAAGTCAGTAAAGGAAGAGGGTAAAGAGGAATATCAAATGACCTACCAAACAAAAACCTGTTGCAGTTACAGAGAATACACATACGTAACATTTGCAAACACCTATTCCCAATTTCATATTTCCCTTTGACAAATAAATTTTGCTCCATTTTCTTATACAACAACATAAAATTAACGTCAACAACTCCATTGGTAACAGAAAAAAATTTGAGGTGCAAGCACTTCAAAGATCATCTCTTCAAGCAGTCCCTCGCTAAGGAGGTGTAAAGAAATTATTTAATCAAAGAACATAACATTATTCCAACAAATTCATGTGAAATGAACATCAAAGTATCTCAGGGAAATGTTGAGAGGTTTGAGTACAAAAGGGAGCTTAAAGCATATACATGAAATAGACGTTACTAGAATTCCAACTTCTGGAATTCACATCTCACGGAAGGGAGGATCACAAAATTCTTGCCCCTCCCCTACAGATAAAAAGCAAGGAGCAATGAAACTCGGAAGTAAGATGCTTGAAAAGTGAAGCCAGGTGAGTTAGTTTATATGACATTCAAACAATGAACCTACCACACATATCAGAAACATACAAAGATGAACTCGAGCAACTATGAAATAACTCCGCTGATCTTTAGACTTGTCTGTAATCAAATTCATGACTAGTTCCATTTCACATCAGTGCACAGTATCATTCCTGGCAGACCCTAATGACAATATAGTAAATAGCAGAATCTTCCAGTGTGAAACAACGACTAAATAACGTACCAAATAGGAATATCATACTTAAGATGAAATCACCTACTTACAATGCATATATATGAAGAACATATCGGGTTATACCCGGAATACCACCTGCACCTTCAAACAAAATTTAGTGCAAGATTAAAACAGGACCAGAAGTTCTATTATCCAAACTACAGAACCAGAATTTGGCCACACTTCAGTCACTTATTAACAGGTTTGTAATTTGTAAACACAATGCTTGCTCCCACATAAAACTAACAACATCATATTCAGTGTAATACCGCAAGTGGGGTCTGGAGAGGGTAGGATGTATGCAGACCTTACCCTACCTTTGTGGGGTAGAGAGGTTGTTTTCGATAGACCCTCAGCTGAAAAGTAATGTTATCAAAGTAGGATTGCAAGAAAAATATAACAACCGAATAGCAAGGTACAAAGCAAATGAAGCAACAAATAGTACCACACAAAGAAGAATAAGAAACTATGCAATTGCTAAATAATACTACCAATAATGAGAAGAGGAAAGGAAGAGGCTAGACCCCTACCTCTCTCACATAAAGCGCGACAACACCCAACTAGCTACTAACCTTTTACCCTAATCCTCCACCTCCATACCTTTCTATCTAGGGCCCCCAACATTTAACTCGCAAAAAGGCCCTATATATATCATGTTCATAATCTATCTTGCACACAAAGCCAGAGAAGCCAATCATGGAGTATATTTTCCCTCCTTCCATCAACTGCTGCATTTTCACTAAATGATAGAAGTTCCAACTGTTTATTACAGTTTTGCCTAACTTACCATCCACATATCAAGTAATATCTTGACGTTAATTTTGATTGATTTGAGAGACTGAGAAAACATGCTTGTCAAGTCCATATCACAGGGTGGAAGCACAAATTTCATCAGTTATCATTCTCCATATATAAAGGGAAACAATACCATTATTGAGTATCATTATAGTTAGATCAGGGGGAGGAGGAAGGAGAAAGGGGAAGGAAATGTATGCCACTGATAGGCTTTGAACCCTCCACCAGTCCACCTCAACAATCAAAGGCAGGAAGCTCACCAAGTGAGTTAGCCCTCAACCCTTTTATTGAGTGTTTGAAGTGTGTATCCATAGCTCTGAATTAGTGTTCATCATCTCTAGAATACTACAATCCAATATTCTTGATGAACTCCATATACACAGACTATGGCGCAGATAGTGGACGAGGTATCTGGCATAAATTTACACAAGTACTTATTACTTTTTCATTTCTTTAATTTGATATTAAAAAGGAGTACAGAACATTAGAGGTTTAAGAATGATGATAGCTTCAGTCTATTCTACATACTGGGAAGCACTACCGCAAAAACAAAAAGAAATGTTTCAAACACAACAATATTAACCCATTCCATCATAATTCTAACATGATTCATCTACTAATATAAATCATATGAGACAAACGGGTACAAAACTGAACATTCAACTAATGACTTTGGTAAGTTGACAAGTATATGAAATGGCAGTGACATAAACAGGGAAAAATATATAGCTATGTAGTAATTACCTAAGAAAGACAGCCCACTTGGGTTTTAGCTGCTAAAAGTCTCAAAGCTAAAAGGACAAGACATGGATAGACACAAAAGAAATAGACAAAGCTGATGAGTAATGTGCAATCCATAAGAGAAAGGCAGTAAACCACACAGAACCAGTACTGTTCCCTCTCCAAAATATTGAGATAAAAATCAAGTTACAGAGCACACAAGCAAGTTGCCACATCAAATTCAAAATCATACAAACCTTCTTTGGCATTAGACATTTACTACATATAAAATCTAACAAGGTCTAATTAAAAAATAATAGTAACAATATACTTATAATAATTCTAACATACACAAACTCGTCATTGATAAAGGGAAGTGAAAAAATAATAAGTGAAAACCAGTCAAACCATCGGGTACACTGCAATCATTTGGAAACCAAAAGGATCTCCGGCTTTTTAGCTTTACTGGGTGTGTTAACATTTGACATAACAGTTGCTGCAGCAGCTATCTTAGCTGTCTGACGACCTTTCCTGTCAAGCTGAATCAAACTCCGAGTTGCCAAAATTGCCTGCGGATTCAACTCATGTGAAGCCCTTGCATACATCCGTTTCACTGCCACTGAAGCAGCATCCTTGACATCCTCAGCATTCAAAGGACCCAACAAACAATGTCCCAAGATCCTTATCACAGGCTGCAATATTTCCCACGGAAGTGGAATTCTTGCACCCTTTGGTCTTAATTCATCATATCCATTTTCAATTCTCAAATTCTCCATCGCTTCAGAAGCACCCTCCAGATCCCCATTACTAATTTCAACAGAATTCTCGGAATTTCCATCAGTTTCATCAAATTCGGACACGCAAGGACAATCTTGACCAGCCCAATCAGCAGCAAATTTACAAAAATCCAACTTAGACCAACTGGGCATATGGGAAATCTGTTTATAGTAACAATCTAGAGCTACCCCAACAATGCAAGAACGTTTAGTTGACTTCACAGCAATTTCGTGCTCAAGAGGGGGCGATAAAACTCCCACCAAAGGACGATTCTGGGCATTAGACGACCTGGAGTTTGATTTTGCCGATGTGGGGTTTCTAGGACTATGATATAGAGAAGGCTGAGAGAGATCGGGAATAGAAATGAGTATGGGTTTTCCTCCGCGGGATTTGGTTTCAGCGCCGTAAAGGGCAAGAAGAACAGCTTCAAAACCAGATAGAGATGTAGAAATAGAAGAATGGATTCGGGAGAGATAGATGGAGGATAAAAGGGGGATAAAGGAGAGTACCACAAGACGAAGATCAGTATCAGAGGAAAGGAAAGTGTCGTACAGCCAGTTACAAAGTGGGTCATCACCGGCGCCGGAGGAAGGGGAAGAGAGAGAGGAAGAAATAGAAAAGTATGCCCCCGGAGAGAGGAGAAGGGACCGGGCAGGGCGGTCCGAGTCAGCAAGGGCGGAGAGAGAAGCGTCAGTGGTGGAGTCGTTAGAGGAGGGGAGGAGGGAAGAAAGGAGGTGGATGCGAGAACGAGCTTTAGAGATGGATTCCCACCAAGAATGCATGGGGTCGTTGTTGTTGATCGGAGCGCCGCCGTTTTGGTGGTGGTGGTTGGAAGTGGAGGGTGTTTGAACGGTTGAGGATGCGGAGGAAGAAGGAGAGTCACCGGAGATTTGGGAATTCAGTTGGAAATCCATTGGGATTGGAGGGGTGGCAGATCGGAGTTCCGGCGAAGTCTCCGATGCGCAAAGTGGACTTTGTTTTTCTTTAAACTAATCTTTTCACCAGTGTCTGTCAAGGTTTAGATTTTGGAAGGGTAAAAGGAAGCGCAATAAAACTCTAAAAACTGTTCAAATTATCTTCACATGATTTTGTAAATTTGAAATTATAATTTTAACATTTAAAATATTGGCTCAAAATTATCCGTATATTTCACTCAAACACATCAATTTAATATTATACCTATTAAACACTTGTACCCATTTGAATTTAAACTATTTGAACATTTTTTTGACAATCAACTAAAAGTATAAGATGTGTAATACACTTGTGATGATTGACAAATTGACAAATGACTAACATGCATGTGGCATTTTGAGCCAAATATTTATTAAAAAATTGGCTTAAGTCATCCGTAGCCCCTTAAAGTTGTCCGCATAATTTGCTTAAACACCTCAACTAACGTTTGTACCTATTGAACACCTATGCCCCTTAAAATTGATACCTATTTAACATTTTTTTTGACGATCAGCCAAAAATATGAGATGTATGTACTACACTCGCTGTGACATGGCAGTGACATGACAAATTGATGAATTAAATGATGACACATGGCTTTTGAATCCAAAATTTTATTTTAAAAATGATATAAAGAATTTTCTAAAAAACCTACCCACCAATAAAATGATGACACGTGGCATTTAATTCAATATTTTTAAAAATCTCTATTTAAATAATTCAAAAATAATTTTATGAATATAAAAACTTATTTTTGTTTTTATTTTTTTATTTAACCCCCGCCCCCTCCGAGACCCATTTCCTCTTCACCGGTGCCGGCGGCAACTACGACGCCAGCAAATCGTCACCCGTCGGTCCTAGAAACGGCGGCAGCGGCGCGAGGAGTTAACGACCGGACGTGCTGCAACCTAGGGATCACCAGGCAGCTCTTTCGCTCTATAGGGATCGGGGGGCATAGCACAATTCTTCTTGGAGGAGGGTTGTTTGCCCGGGTGACTGATCCTGCCATAATGTACTTCTACCTATTATAGCACCGACAACCTACCTCTTTCTTCTCTTTCATTCAATTTTATCCTTTATGGTTTCTGTGTAAAGATGCAATTTGGATTCTCGATTGAATAGTTCAAGTGCTAGTAGCTAATACTAGAACCAATTTGTTTTCTTCATATTGATAGCATCAAATATGTTACTCATTGTCTTCATCTTCTTTCCATTAGTAATTATTTATCAAAATTGCAAAATATAATAACAAACTTTTATCCGAAAATTTAATTCATATTTTTCTCATCGAAATAAATGAAGATTCATTGGAATGGGGTGCAGGGAATGGGGTGGGTTGAGCATGTGCGTAAAACAACTGATGGAAATGGTGGATGAGAAATTGAAAATAGTTGCAGGGAAGGGAATATTGGGATGGGGAAGAAGACGACTCTTTCTTCTTTTTTATTTTTGTTAATTATTTTTAAAAAAAATTAGTTTAGTTGTATAAGTTAGGAAAAAAAAGAAAAAAAATATTTTGATAGCTTTACGCGCTTAAAGAGAGTGAACCACACGTTTTTTGCCTTGTCAGCATTTTGTGTCCAATAGGAATGACTTTTGAACAATTGAGGTGTTCAATAGGCACAACCTATAGTTGAGGGGTTTAAATGAAATATGTAGACAACTTTAAGGGGCCGCATATGACTTAAGCCTAAAAAATTATAAAGAAAGGAACAGAAAAAAAAGGAAAAAAAACCTTTGTCCGTTCTACCATGGACCTTCAAGGCTTCCACCTCCTTTGAGCCACCATTGCCACCATCCATTTCCTTTTTCAAATTTGATTTTAAAGAAAATAAAATTGAAATAACAAACTACATATCCTTCTGCGATTTCTTCAATTCTATCCTTTTTTTTATCGGCTCAATTTCTAAGAAAGTTGAAAGAAATTCTACCATTAATGGTAAAATCGAGTTGTTTTAGTGAAGAAAATTTTCAACTCTAGAAAAGGACTTCTATAACTGTTTGCTTGAAATAAACACTTCTTAAATTTCTTCATTTTCATCATTTTTCTCATCTTTGTTGCTGAAAGAAATTGTTAATGACAGACTTGAACTGTTTCAGAAAAAAATACATATTTCTGGGAAAAAGGATTTTGAAATTGTGTTGTTTGTAGCTAAACTTATCTCCATTTTCTTCTTCTTATCTCATTGGTGTGTTTGGTACAGAAGGAAATTGATCAATTCCAGGTTGAAATACGACAGTGGTGAAGGACAAAGTGGGATGGCTGACGATAAGAGAGAAATGAGAAGGGTGGATGGTGGTGGCGGTAGTGATGGAACTGGTGGAAATGGTGGTGGAAGAAATTAGATTTAATTCAGGAAGAGGGAAGAAAAAGAGATTTAAAAAAACAACAAAAAATAGTCTCTCACGCGCTCAATAGCTGTGTAATGCACTTTCTATGCCACATCAACGAAAAGTGTTTAATAGGTACTTGTTTTGAATAATATAAGTGTTCAATAGGTACATTCTCTAATATAGGTGTTAAATGAAATACACAGACAACTTTAAGTGGTTGCTGATGGCTTAAGCTTAAAATATTTGTTAGTAGAACATGTCACACATCATTAATGTCAGAGGCGGATTCATGAATTGAAAATCTTGAGGGCATCATTATTTTTATATGATCATGATATTTTATTTTTTTCAAATAACATAAATATATCAATTACTTACTATAAAGTTTGGAGTGTAACTCTCGAAACTAAAGAAAAAAGAATTAGGTTATAATTTATAACTACTAAAATGTCAAGAAGTATAAAAAATAAAAAATGCTAAATTGAAAATCGAATCATGTAGTCCATAATTCAATTAATGAAATCACCGTACCTTTGTTGTTAGGGGGTGTCAGTACAAATATATATATTAATCATATATATATATATATATATATACTTTAGGCTCGCCTACGTGGCACCACCACAAACAAGGATTCTCTTTTAATTTATTTAGTTCCAAAACTAGCTTTCCCCTCCTCTCAGAAATGCCACATTCAGGAGTTTCCCTTCATATACGACGTAACTCTTCACAACCGTCCTACAAATTAAGCCTCCACTACATTTATGTTTTTTTGTACTTTTAGGTTTTTTACCCCTATTTTATATTTACCTTCAAATCCGTTTTTCCAACTCTTGTGTCCCTTATGAGTGTTGTATCCCTTCGTTTGCGTCTCTTCAGGAACTACCTGGAAAACTAGGCAAACCATATCAGTTGTTGTATCTTTTTTGTCATGACAAATGTATCGATCCAAAGTATACCCTAGACGTGACATGATGCATAGGACCCCGAAATGCCCTACACAAGACACTTAGCATATATCATACAAGACAATAGATTTTAAGAGTTTAAAAGATAGTTTATATCATTAAGAGATGTCAAAAAACGAAGCAGAAGTCTAAACAATCTCAAAGCCATCTATTACATCAAAGAGTGATTGAGACGTAACTCATGTATCACATACAATATCTGAAAAGTAAAGATGATAAGCACTAAAAATTCGGTCCTCGAAACATAGGACTCGCCAATTCTCAAAACTACTAAAGTGATCTCTACCCACGAGGATGCAAAATCGAAACATCGGACCCTACATTTTAAAAGAATGTAGGCATGAGTATGCGTTAGTACAAAGAATGTACCAAATATGATAGCAATGCATAAAAGTTACCAATCATGCTAAAACGACTTTTCCTGATATGCAAAGACCAAGTTAAAACATAAAATAAGAGATTCGAAGCATAAACATAATCATAGTCAATGCAAGTAAAAATCATCTTTGAATACATGTGAGATATTTCTAGAAGTAACCTTAGTTGACCATTATTCTGGGAAGTAGCCTTAACCGACATATAAACCATGTAAGCTATAACATGGAATACGGTGTCTACCCCACACTGAAAAGGGGCATCCTTACTATCCAAGGTAAGAACCTTAACTTCTAGTTTACGTGGATCCACTAGCTAATGTCTATCTAAGACAATCATCTTATGGTGGTACATAGGTATGGGACAAAGAGATTGCTACTAGAAACTCGACCTTTAGCTACGGAAGAGCTTCCATCTCAATATCCTCTCGGTGCTAAGCATAAATCACACATAATAGTCATTATTCTTTTACTTGTCTTATCATCCATGGAAGGCACATCAAGTAGCCAATCCAAACTAGGTTTCATTAGAATAACTCCTAAATCTTGATTCTAAGTTTAGTTGAGAAAACCTTTCATGTATTGAGTAGTATGTGAGAAATCTATGAAAAGGGTTATGAGGTTTTAGAAGAAAAGAAATCTTAGTCCCCATTTTGCAGTTTGTTACCATATTGTGAGGCGCTTTGGTAATGTGGCCTATGACCTAGATTTACCCGCAAAGCTAGCATCAGTGCAACTAGTGTTTCATGTATCCTTATTGAAGAAGTGCCTTTAGAGAGTGTTGTTGTAAAAAGAAGTATCTCTTATGAAGATGTCCTAGTTGAGATTCTCGACTGTTGGGTTCATAAGTTGAGGAATAAGATAGTCGCTTCAGTAATAGTCCTTTGGAGGAATCAATTAGTTGAGGGAGCTACTGGGGAAGCAAAAGCAACTATAATGGCCAAGTACCCCCACCTCTTTCGTTCCAGTTCTGGTTTAGTGTGAGGTAATATTTCCTCCATAATACTCTACTCATATTCATGTATTTCAATTATTCCCATGTCGTAGTATGCAGGAATGTTCGTGAAGTCAGTGTAGCTTTCATGTTTTAGTTTAGAGGCAGACACTCCATCAGTTTTCAGTATTTAACTTTTAGTCTTGGGATTGCAATTCTTTGCCAACTTTTTTTTGTCTTGTTTAGACTCCATTTAATGACGAATATTCCTAAGGGGGAGATATTTAACACCCCAAAAGTCCCAAGTCCAGAACAAATCATGAAAAGGTAAGAAAATCCTAGTCTGCAGAAAGTTTGGGATTTACGAGAAGCTTTAACAAGCCGTAAAAGGAACTAAGGACCTTAGATGCAACCCGTAGATCAAATTTTTTAAATAGTAAATCTTTATTGAGATTTACAGGGTTTGCTTATTGATCATAGAAACTTTTTTGGGTCGTAGATGGACCCGTAGATCAAATTCCTAAAACTCAGAACTTTAGTCTGATTCTTGTGAACTTTTTTTATGGCTCGTAGATTGATCTACAGACCATAGATCGGTCTCGTAGATCAAACTTTATAAACTCAGTATTTACTTTGATTTCCATGAGAGATATCTACGGTCAATAGATGGAACCACAGATCATAGATGGGCTCGTGGAACCTACCGAATTCAGTTTTATTTCAGGGTTGTTTTGGTCATTTCCCACTTTTTTAATCCCTATACTATGTCATTTTAGCCTATCCTAAGTGGGATTAAAGGGAAATAAGTCGAGAAAAACCCTCCCATATGCTAACCACTTAGAATCTATCATCTAGTGCGATCAAACTCTTCTCAAGCAAGAACTATGGTTCCTCATCTCCAAGCTTCTGTTCAAGAATTCAAGCTAGGGATTTAATTCCAGGTATGTGGAATTTCATCAATGGGTATCCTTTCACCCATTGAGTCCTTTTTAGTTAATGATTTCTACACTATTAGAGTTCTTTTGACTTTTCATTATCTTTCACAACATTCTTCATGAATAGTTTAATTATGTGTTTTCAAACTATAATTAAATGTTTCTAAACAATATTTTCATGAACCCTCAGAATGTTGATTTTTTCATGTCTCAAAACTATGCTATTTTAGTTGGATGCCTTAGATTATCAATTTTTCATGATTAAAGATACTTTCAGATAAAGTGTCCCTCAGCTATCATCAAATTATTAGTATTTTCATGAGCTACTTAGTTATTGTTAATTTATCACATCATTCAGTATTATAAGACTATTACAGTTTGCAATTTATTTGCGTGTTTTCGTTGGGAGTGTTACTTGGCATTGAGTGGACCTACGGATGAAGGCTCACCCATTTGTTGAGGACTAAGAAATTTAGTAACAATCCCTGAGTCCCAAAACTTTGTTCCACCATAAGTATGTAAGGGTCACCTACTAGAACAAGACTGGCACATTAGTCCTTTATGGACATTAGCTTTGTGGTACCACATTAGCTCAAGTTAGCCTTTATACTCTGTAAAAGTATGTTGGTCCCTTTTGATGGGGATTATACATCAAACTTCTGTTAGATTATATGATTATATGTCGGTTAGTAGCTCCCATAATTTAGTCTCAGTTATTGCTTGGCCTTGTATTCAGTTATTTCACTTTATGTAATTATGAGTTACAAGTTTTACTACTTGATCATCGTATTACTTCATGTCATTTTAGTTCAGTATTTCAGACTAGCATGTTCAGTTATTAGTTTTATCAAGCATACCCTACATACTTAGTATAGTCAAAGTATTGACCATATACCTTCGCACTATATAGTTTTAGCATCTAGCTCATAGTTAGTGTGATCTCTTATCAGTAACAACAGAGTTGGTGAGTCTCATCTTTCAGGGATGATCTTCATGTTTCTCTTTTAATATTTATTTTTAGTTTTCAAATAGTTAGAGATGGGGGCTTATTCTAGCAAGTCATTATAGTAGAGGCTTCCAGACAGTTAGTTAGATTTTTGTTTCTACTTTAAGTATGTTTGATGAACTCGTCTTCAAGTATACATTCATAAATATTCAGACTTAACATAAAATTCAATATAACTTCCGCATTCAATTATCTACTGTTATTATGTATCTGAATCTTATTGTTATGACATACTTAGGTTAACTTGGGGTGTCATTTGTAGATCTAAGCACCGTGTCATGACTAGAGGGTAGTCTTGGGACGTGACAATCATGAAGCTCTATCTCATCTAATCTACAAAACCTCGGTTATCAAGGTGAACATTTTTTGGTAGATCTGTTCATGGAACAAGAGTTGAAGATTGTCACAACCCAAAATACCAAGTAATGATGGCACAAATTGGTATTAGAGCTTTTGGTTCACCGATGTCACATGTACATAGCTAATGTCTAGTAGAGTCTTGTTGATTTGGTGTTGTTATGACCCAAGACTACCCCCCAAGACGTGACATGGTACTTAGAATCCCAAGAGATTCCAAGTGAACCACAAGGCATAAAATGACCCTAAGATAACAACATAACTGAAATAACATGAAGCAAAATATAAGTCTCCAAAAGATAATCTCAAAATAAATCGGATATGTGTATACAAAGACCAAAATGTGAAAATACTATATCTGAGAACAAGCATCTATTACATAAGAGTGTCTAGGACAAGCCCTAGCTTACTTGAAGAATCTTAAAACTGAAATAAGTCTAAAATGACATAAAAGCACAAGGCTGGCCATCTCCCTTAACCATGATGACTCATCAAATCTGAGTAAAGTTGATAGAATCCATTACTAACCGCAGCCTGAGTGACGTGCGTCAGAACATATATTATAAAAATAATATAGGCACAAGAGATGGATGTGGTTACAAGTCAGAATGTATTGAATATGGGGAAAGAAGCATGAGTATAACATTATAGCATGATAAGTCTGAAAACATGATAATGTAATTATGATAACTCTAGAATTGGGTTTGAATCATAAAGTAGAATTTGAGGTTTCTTTGAGACTCAATGGGTGAAAAGGAGCCTATTTTTTGAATTTCCCATATACCTTGATCAAAGGCCTGATGGAAATCTTCAATGAAAGCTTGGAATCATTGAAACCCTAGTTTGATTGGAGAAAAAAAAAACTTTAGAGAGAATTTGGAGTTTGAGAGATGACAGTGAATATGGAGGGGTTTTGGTCTTATAATTGGTATTGGGTCTTCAAAGTATGCCTAAAACGATGTAGTATAGGAATTAAAAGAGTCGGAAAAGAGCCAAATAACCTTGTGAAGTAATTGTCGATCAGGTTCTATGGCTCAATCAACAGGCCATACTTCCTTACACGGACCGTAAAAGGCCATTCATACGAAAAAACCTTAACCTAAAGCTTGGAACCACGAATCCATTGCATGATCCGTTCTCTAATCCATGACTCGTACTTTTAGGTCATTAAACTTAATCCCTGAAAAATAACTTTTTGTATAATAATTCATGAGCAGGTCTCTGTGACCCCTCAAACAATGTATGACCTATACAAGTCCCTCTTGGACTTCCAAGTACAAAATCACCTAAGTTTGAGGACCATTTCTACGAGTCCCAAATATGACCCTTCTTCCCAACCATGAGCCATCATATTGGCTCGTGTATTAATGTCATAGACTCACTATTTTTTCAACTTTCTAATCTCACTCTACTACAACCATCCATTAACTATATAACAATACACGAATCATACATGGGCTCATACAATAGTGCACCAATAACTTTATGCAACTTTTAAATTTCCAAGCTACCTTATACACTTCTGAGGTGTTACATGTGCGAAACTATCTTTGGGAAGTTACAATACATCTTTGGGAAAATTCTCTAGTTTGTATCGTTATATGCATCGTGTGTATTATTGGTTTCTTAGAATTCTGGTTATTTTATTCTTTCATAGTACGGCTCACAAGTGCAACAGAACGACTAGGGTGATGCACCCAACCCTGTTGGTAGAGCCCCAGCTAGGGGCAGAAGATGACCTCAAGGTCGTGCAAGGGCTACAACACTAGCCTAGGACAAACATAAGACTCTAGAGCCAGTGGGGTCGGGACTAGCCTAACCACCATACATACCAATTGTGGCTCTAGACTTACAAACAACTATTGCTTATTTACTAGCTATATTAGGGGGCATGCACCAGGCCCCAACTCCATCTAGGCCAACATCCTAGGATCAACCTACTGTAGCCTCTCCAAAGGTAGAGGTGCCACCAGTCCCCCTGTTTCCCAACCAATTGTTATAGTGAGGGCTATGCCATTAGAGTAGAAAAAGATGCTCGGAGTGTTCTTGAGATTGTCACCTACTAGGTTTTAGGGCTATTGGGAGGATGCACATGGGTTTTTGACTATGTGCCATTATTGGTTGTACACTTTGGGGCTGGTGGAGTTGAGAGGAGCCGACTTCACAATTTATCTGCTTGATGGGTCAACTAGGTAGTATTGGCATAGAGTTATTAGGTGTAGACCAGTTGGATCACCTCTACTATCGTGGACGAAATTTTTCTTAGGCATTTTTGGCTTAATTCATATTGTGAAGTGTTAGGGATTGACTCCGAGATCAGTTCTCCAGGTTGGAGCATGGATCCATGAGGTATTAGAGTATGACTCAAGTTTTCATGAGCTATCCATGCATAGTGCAATGATATTACCTACTGAGTAGCAGAGGGTTTGTTGTTTGTCCATCATTTGAGGCTACAATTATGGATTTAGAACGAGTCTATGACTTCACCAAAAAGATCATTTTAAGACTTTATGGACCATACCCAAACTATAAAGGATCTCTCATGAGGCCAATGTGGTAGTGACAAAAGGGCTCGTCACTAAGGTAGCTACAACATGTTCCATTTTAGGGTAGCAACACATATGATAGGCCTCGCTAGTGGTTTCACCAAGGTCAGTATAGCCGACTTATTAAGGTGGCACTTCAGGCTTCTAAGGGTAGTAAGTACAACTAAGGTGCTTCTGGCGCATATCAGAGTTCCCAGGGTTCATATTCTGGCTCTTTAGGTCTTGGCAGCTGATCTTCTCAAGGACGGACCGCCCTCCCCCCGAGATTTTTTTGAGTGTGGGGACATTTATCTTGGTCCAAATATTATCCTTGGTGTGGGACGATTCCACTTGCTCCATATTTAGCTCAATTAGTATCAGTAGTAGCATTTCTAGCTAGAGGTAGTGCCCAGGGTCTAGACTGACGGAGTTCCCATCAGGGAGCTCGGGAGGATACTGAGGAGGTAGATCTAATTCATATGGTAGAAGTGGATAGGGCCACCTATATGCAGCTCCAGTGAGGGCAGATGTTGAGGCATTAGATGGTGTTATCACATATACAATATTTTTATGCCATTAGCCCACCTCAACTTTATTTTATTCTGGCCATACTTTCTCATATGTATCTGTATATCATGCTTCTCAGTTGATTATGTGTTCTGAGCCTTTATCAGAATTGTTGCATGGTTTGAACCCCGTGAGTGAGTAGTTAGTACTAGATCGGGTCTATAGATCTTGCTTAGTGACTATCTAGGGGTGTGACACTCGGGCTGACCTCATTGTTTTGGATATGTTAGATTTTTATATTATCTTGGACATGTATTGGTTATTCCACTACCATATGGTCTTGGATTGTTTTGCTAATACCATTACCTTTGCCATACATGGTATCCCTCCAGTGGTGTGATACTGCTTTTTTAGTCACATGCCAATTGTGGTTATCTCTTTTATTTGGTCTCAGAGGTTGGTTGCTAGAGGGTGTCTATCTTATTTGTCCTATGTGTGTCATGTTAGTAGGGAGGGGCCTATAGTGGATTCACTCCCCATTGTGCAAGATTTTGTGAATGTTTTCCTTACTGATCTACATGGCATTACCTCGGAGCGTGATATTGACTTTGAGATGGGAAATCATTCCATTTCTATTTTTCCTTATCGTATAGCCCCCCATAGAGCTCAAGGAGCTCGGTTTTCAGCTTTAAGTTCCCTTAGGTAAGGGATTCATTTGACCGAGTATGCCACCTTGGGGTTCTCATTTCTATTTATGAAGAATAGGGATGGGTATATGCGGATGTGTATTTATTACAAGCAGCTGAACAAGGTAACAAT